>JARFYF010000058.1:3365469-3378414 GCA_030265395.1 Rhina ancylostomus | reverse complement strand
CAGAAGTAGACAGGAGTCATGTTGCAGTATGTCAAGCTAGCAATAAACTTTGCAATAAATTTTAATTCCACCACTCAAAGAGTTTGGATAAAATTCTGTATAATTCAAAGCATTCACCTGATACAGCAGGAATTATTTGGAGGGGAGTAGAATCAGTTCGACTGCACTTTCAAAGGGACCGCCACGATGGAACAAAGTTGGTGTATGACCAGCATGATGAAACAAAACAGAACCCAGACAGCATGATGTGGAGGTGCAAAGCTCACGGCAGAAAGCCACAAATCAATGCTAAGTGGAACCTATGTATGTAGGAACCTGCCTACTGTGACTGCAAGCAGAATACAAGGACATCAAATAATCATTTCTTTTAGAAAACTGCATTTGGATTAAGAGTTTAACTCAGTAATAATGTGGATAAAGTAGGGAAATAAGCCACAGTGCATAAATTTATATTGTGTTTGGTTTCAGCCACCTCAAGTTTGGATAAAGTTCCATATAAAATCAAAACATTCATTTGATATGGTAGGTAACTGTTTAAGACTATACCATGTGGTATCGGTCTTAACAAATCAATAAGGTTTCTTAAAAGTAAACTCAGAGACACAGAATCATGTGCCCTATAGAGCAGACCAATTAAAGTTGAAATTAATATTGTAAACTTATTTGATGACATTTTGTGCCTTTGCACTTTAGAAGTCACCAGCCTAAAGATTCTGATCTGTAACTAAATAATGGATTTAGTGGCCTCAACAAAATGCTCAAACCATCACACAGCAAGACTGGGATCTGCAGAGCCCAATGTACATTTCACACATTCTGACTAGGTGGGCAGGTGCTGGTGGATGTCTCATCCTTCTTCTGCTGTTTGTGCTTGGCCCCCATGTGCTCCAATAGTAGAAGCTACAGATGCTCAGAGTCTTCTTGGAATCACCTCCACTTTGAGCGTTTATGGGCCAGGAATTCCCAAGTTGATGTTAACAGTTCAGAACATCCTTGATGCGTTTTCTCTGTCTACCTGGAGATCTCTTCCACATTGGACCTCAGAGCAGGGTGTTAATTTCAGGAACTTAGTGTCAGTCACAAGGACCACACAGCCTACCAGTGGGGCTGGCCAATCATAACCACACCCGATGTCAGGGTTGTTAGCCTGACAGAGGATGCCAACATTGGTTTGCCAATTCTGACAATCGGTTTGGAGGATTTTGCAGAGGCAGCTTTGGTTGAACTACTCCAGCTCCTTGAAATGCCTGCTACTGGTTAAGCATGTTTCTGAAGTATATAGGAAAATGGGGATCCTTGCTGATCGATATACTCTGAGCATGAGTCATAGAATCATATAGCACAGAAACAAGCCCTTTGGTCCAACTGGTTCACGTCGACCAAGACACCCCTCCAAGTTGGACCCATATCCTTCTAAACCTCTCTTATCTGTGTACCTGTCCAACTGTCTTTTAAAAATGGTTATTGTACCTGCATCTACCTTCTCATTGCATATACATACCACCTCTGTGTAAAAAAAAAGTTGCCCCTCAAGTTCCTATTAAACCTTCCCCTCTCACCTTAAATCCCAATCCTCAAGCATGCTTTTCCCTCGGTTGGTGGACTGGATACAGCAGTGAATTTTGTCAATGATATCTTTCTTCTTAGGGCTGGTTCCTGAGATGTGGAAAATGATTCACATTTTCCAGGGTTTTGTTGCTGATGTGGATTAACCAGGGGCAGGGGAGTTGTGGGGCAGGTTGGTAGAGAATGTTTGACTGATGGACATTCAGTGTAAGGACCACCCTCCCATTTCCTTCAGGGAAGGAGTCAACTTGAAGCTCAATCTTCAAATGTGCAGATACACAAGCCAGACCCCAGTCTGACCTGGGATTGAACCTGTGGTGGACTCACTGGTCAGGATCGCAGCTTGCATGTTGTCATACAGTAGATAACAGATTTAAGAGGGCAGCCAAACCCAAGAAGGATTCTGCATGGTCCCACTTGGCTGAGGTTGCTGGCAGTGTATGCTACCTGCATTTTTACTTCAATTTTTCTTTTGGTGAAGATCACATCTGTCAAGCATCTTGACAGGTGGAATTTGCATTGTGACTCTTGATGGAGTTCATCATTCACGGGAGGATGCAGTCCAAGATCCTGGTGATGACTTGCAGACTCCTGTGTTGTTACACCAATCTTCTTTCTTCAAAATGGTGATGATTAAATTCTCTGAGATTCCCTGGCATATTCCTTGCTTCCCAGATCATGATGATAAGGCCAGGAATTTGCACTGGAAGTCTTTCTCTGCCCTGTGTTCACATTTCAACTGGGATTTTGTCCGCTCCAGAGGGGTTGGTTTCTCAGCTTTCGGATGGTCTTTACAACAGCTTATTGGACTGGGATAGCACCAAGAGCAAACAATGTAGAGAACACTCAGATTTCTTGTTCTTATTCTAGGCTATCAGAAGGGCAAATCCTTGGCTGTCTGGCTGGAACGTGGTCTTGATAACACTGAAGAGTCCATGCACATTCCATGTTGCAAGCTAATCACTGAACATCCTGTTCTTTCCACTCACCACCTGTTCAGAGCATGAGTTTGGATCTCAACTTGTAGAATTCAGCCCCCTCCTCCTCCATTCCCCCCCCAGCTCAGGCTGGTGTTTCCAGTCCAAGAATATCTTCCTGTGCATCCATACATAAATGGTCAGAGGTCAGTACAGTGTCACTAACCTGACAACCTGCATAAAGAGATTACAAGGAGAAAAGTCCATCCCTGCTGGGGACATGCCACCACAAACCTTGGACTGAACAATGGACGACTATTCTTTTTTATTCAATCTGTGCTTATTGCCGCTCTGAGCAATCCTTTAGTTTCCTTCTCCAGTTCCACCCTTTCTTCCCCCCTCCCATGTTCTCAGGTTATGGAGAGGGAGATGTCCGAGTTCCTAACACCTCTCAGTATTCATTTCCTCCAGCTCGCTACAAGATAACCAATATTTTTGATTTACTTCCTCTCCCCTCCAGCTAGTTAGACCTTTTGTGGTGTTTTACACTGTGAAACTTGGCCCTTTACACACAACTCCCTTATTTCTTTACAACATAGAAAATGGCAATTTGGACTGTAGTCTATGCTGGCTCTCAGATCAATCCCTTTCACTTAGTTCCTGCTACTGTTCTTTCTCACATTCCCATCAGCTCCCCCACAATTCTCCCACCACCCACCTACACCAAGGGCAACTTACGGTAGACAACTGGCCTACCAAACAGCACACCTTTCGGGATGCGAGGAGGAAACCCAAGCACCTGAGAAAAACCCATGCAGTCACCAAGAGAATGTACAATCTCCCACACAGTTTCTGTATGATTCTGCTCTGTCTTGCCCCAGGACAGTTGAAGAGTGCTGGGTACAAGGGCCTCAAGCTGATTTGGATACTTTCTGTGAACGGTTACTATTGACTTCTTTTCCACCTACATTAACAAACTCGTGCACTGTCTACACATTTTAAAGTGTTTTCCTGCATCATTACCTCATTCTTTGAGAAGATTTCATCAACCTTCTCAAATTTGCTTTTCCAGTGCTGGATCTCCTGCTGTGCTTCGTAGAGGTTCTTTACGCTCTGCTCCTGATTGGCTTGTGTAACTCTCAGCTCGGCCATGGTCTGAACTTGCTGTTCTTGGGCCAACTGCACCTGCTTTTCCAAGTCCTTCTGGCACTGTTGAAGATTCCCCACTTGCTCCTGGAGCTGTTGGTATAAACAAGAGTCCAGTGACTAGCATTGAGTCATTTAGCACGATAACAGGCCCCTTGGACCTCCCAAGTCCATACCAACCATCAACCACCTGGTTACACTAATCCCATTTTTACTCTCCCCACGTCGCCATAAACTCCCCCAGATTCTACCCCTCACCTACACACTAGGGACAATTTACAGCGGCAAATTAACCTACCAACCCGCACATCTTTGGGAGGTGGGAGGAAACCAGAGCACCCAGGGAAACCCCATGCAGTGATGAGACTAGTGCTGTCTGTGTGGAGTCTACACAGAAGTCAAGATCGAACCCCAGTCACTGTAGCTCGAGTCAGCAGCTCTACATGTTGTGCTGCTGTACTGCCCTACCAAGGGGATTTAAAAATAAGATGTACAAGTGGTTCAACATCAGTATTCAGCACCAGACAGAGCCAAGCTCACCAAGAAAGCTGCAGGTTGGGCTCCCACAGCATAGGATGGCCACGTGGTTCATTATATCTGTGTGGACTCTTTCACACAGCAACACAAACAGTTCCGTTCCTTTCAATCTTTCTCTGTAGCTCAGCAAACTTTATCTTTCCAAGCATTCATACCTATCTGAATATTCTGAATGCGCTCACATGGCCCATGTTCAAGGGTCTGGCGTTAAACAAACATATTCTTTCTCCCTGGTCTTTTTACATACATCTTAAATCTGCGCCGCTCCTGACAGTGGAAGCACAGCCCAACATGTCCTGGTGCAGCATTAAACATGCCTTGACCAGAATACTACTACTGGACACAAGAGCCTCTGGACTTGACAAGGGAAGGGAGTTAAAGTAAAAAGCTATCTCAAGCTGCATCAATTTTCAGTGATCTCTGTACCCGAGTGAAAGTCAGCTTCAGATAGGATAGAATACAACTGCAAAACAGCCTGTGCACACTTGCTGATTTTCCTGATCATTAGAAGGAAGCTGATGACTCGAGAGAAACCCAGCCTCACTGGACCTACATCCCTGATATACATAAACATTTCACTTTAAAAGAGATGGGGAGAGAACAAAGGATGGATGTACAAGGTGGTGATGAGAGAGGAAACAGCACTCATGTGTGGAGGCATGGTGGTATGGTGTTAGGGGACTGATGGGCTGCAGTTGAGGGTACCTGTTCTACAGCTTTAGCGTTGGAAGCCTTCAGCTCCTCGGACTTGCTCAGGGCTTGGCGCAAGTGGTAAATCTCAGCCACACAGTTCTGCTGTTGATTCTGCACCTCGGCCAACTTCTTCAGATCCTCCTTTAACTTCAAGTTTTCTTTCTTCTGGGTTTCAAGGTCAAACTGGCAAGCACACCAAAAATGGAAACGAATCACAGTTATTTAGCAGAAGTAAAACAACGAGGCTCTGTGAACTATCCTGCCCCTTACTTGGAGTCAGTTGGCTCCTGTTGGGCAAGGACGTACACGTGTTTAGCTTTTGGATGTACGAGTGTCCCAGGTAGGAGCAACCTAGTGTTCATCTGCCTGGATTAGCAAAATTATGTTATTCATACAACTGGCCTCATCAACTCCAGAATTCCCACTCCAGAATCTCAGCTTTTTGCTGAAGTACTTTCACTTTACACATTTTTCCATATTTCCTTGTGACATAGGCAGAGGATGACATTTGGGCCCGTTGAGTCTAGGCTGGCTAAGAGAGAGCAACCCCATTCTTCATTAATTTTCTCTATAACCTATTTTCCCAACATTCCCATCAACTCCTCTCAGATTCTACTGCTCACTTACACACTAGGAGCAATTTACAGCAGCCAATTAATCTACCAACATTCACATTTTTTGTGAGGAAGCCCAAGCACCTGGAGGAAACCCAAATAGTCACAGGGAGTACGTGCAAACTCCAGACAGACAGTACCCAAGGTCAGGATCAAACCTTGGGTTGTGGAGCCGTGAGAGAGCAGCTCTACCAGCTGCACTACTGTGCTACCTTGGATGGACATGGGGTTTGAGAGGAGATGATGGGTCTGCCTTCAGAGCAAGTACTTGCTATTCACACATCTCAATGTGTGCTTGAAAGGTTACGCAAAGACATGTCAGTTTGTAGAATCCTCAAAGAACAAGAACCCCCTATATCTTCCTCGAACAAAGAGAAATGTCCCATGCCTCTTTGCTGGACGATTATCAGTGAATGCACAGGCTAAGTAAATGAGCAAGGACATGGGAGATGGAATATGATGTGTTAAAATGCAAGGTCATTCACTTTGGTAGAGAAAAATAAACAGTTTATTTTTATATATTTTTTATAAATGTTAAGAAATTAAATGGCACAGGTGTTTAGGGAAAATAGTGCTACTTGCACACAAATCACAGAGCTAAGATACAGGTGCAGCAAGCAAAGTTGCAATAGGAGTTGAGTTTAAAAGTCTGACTGGAACTACATAGGGACCTGGTGAGATTGTACCTGCAATACTGCGAAAAATCTAAAAAAAACTGCAGATGCTAGCAATCTGACATGAAAACAGAAAATGCTCAAATCACTCAGCAGGTTGGGCAGCACTGGTGGAAAGACAAACAGAGTTAATACTTCAGGTTGGAGACCCTTTGTCAGAACTTGGAAAGGGAGAAAACAAGTTATCTATTCAGTTGCAGAGAGGATGGGGAGGAATCTCACTTTTTCAGTAATGTTCCCTTTGCCTTTTTTTCCTCTCTCCTCCTCAGTTCTGATAAAAGGTGGTCAATCTGAAACAACAACCCTGTTTCTCTTTCATAAGTGTTTCCTGAGCTGCTGAGTGGTCCCAGTATTTTCAAGAATATTGTGTACAGGTGTGGTCTATGTACACAGGGAAAGGTGCACATTTGATAGGGGGAGTGCAGAGAAGATTCACCAAATTGATTCTTGGGATTTTGGGTGTGTGGCGTTTGTCCTACTAGGAGAGATTAAGCAGACTGTATCTATACGCTCTAGAGTTGAGAACAATGAAGGGTGATGACATTGAAATTCTTACAGGGCTTGATAGAATAAACACTGACACAATGTTTTCCTTGGCTGGGACTTCCAGAAACAGTTTAATAAAGAATCAGCAACTTAGGACTGAGCTGAGAAAACTCTCTTAATCCAGAGGGTGGCGAATCTTTGGATTTCTCTATCCAGGAGGAGCATGGAGATTGCTGATTGTATTTAGGACTAAGACTGATAGATTTTCGACACTAAAGGAATCAAGGGATATGAGACTAGTGAGGAAAGTGGCATTGAGATCAAAGATCAGCTAATGTCTACTCCTGCTTCTATTTGTAATGTACTTACAAAGAATTTAAGATTTTAGAAGGATATGGGTCAAACATGGGCAAATGGGCAAAATGGCCCATTTCTGTGCTGTTATTACTCAGTAAACAATTGACAAGGGGCTGTACCTGAAGAGGACCAAAACCTTGGGCAAAATGGAAGGTTCTGTGCAGCAACTTGGTGCAAGACAAGGTGGAAGAGAAGCAAGGAGAGAATTCTAGACCAGAGGTGCTTGGCAGCCAAGCCGCCAATAATTAACTCTTGCTGGTTTTCCATGGTGGAGTACCAATTTTCCTTGGATCCAACAGAAAGGAACCGGACATAGGGGATCCTGGTGGGGAATGGATGTGTCCAGCTGGAGATGCCAGTGTGCATCCAGTCTCTGGGTTCCTGCCATGTTGTATCAAAGTTTACCCATCAGTCTCAGTAAATGTTTCCTCAAGTTCTCCTTCCTTCAGCAGGAAGTCAACATAACCCATTGCCGGATGTTAATCGCCTTACCTGAACTACCTGGAGATTGTCCTGTGCAACTTTCAACTCATTAGCTGATTTATTCTTTACTTCTGTCAGACTGCAAATCAAAACACCAGAAATATATACAAGTCAAAATACATTTCTCTACATTAAATTTGTTTACATAAAGTGTGAAATATTCAGACCATATGTTATCCCATTGTAAAAATGAAGGTTTTACATTTTATTGCACTTTGGGGCATTCCTGCTTAAATAAAACTCAATTAAACCAAAAAAAATTTAGGGATCTAGTCCTATAGTCTCTCAGTCCCAGCACTACTGTGTCTCGAGGGATTCTCTCATGAGATTTTCCCAGAGAGGACTCCTGTCTTCTTTGGTCACCCAATATCCCACATGGTGCTCTCTGAAAATCCTTTTGGTCAGCAATGAGAAGTCATCAATTTACTTTGAAAAATGTAGATATTGCCGGCAAAGCAGACATTTATTGGGCACCAGTGGCAGTTGTCTCACAGATCCTGCAATCTGGGTTTGATCCTGACCTGCATGTATAGTCTGCACATTCTCCCTGTGACCTTACAGGTTTCTCCCAAAATGCTCCAGTTCCTCCCCCACACATCCCAAAAAGATGCTGGTGGCAGGTTACTTGGCCACTGTTGCCTAGTATAGGAAGCTGGTGTAGAGCCATGGGGTTGTTACCAGGCACGTGAGAGAGAATAGGTTACAGGGAAATGGGGTTGATCTGAGAGCCAGCAGAGATTCATTGAGCTGAATGGACTTCTTCAATGTAACAAGGAAGTATGAAAATAGGAATCATCTTCATTTCCTGCACAAACAAAGCAGTTAAAAATAAACTGCATCAGGGTGGGTATGGAGTTACATGTGGGTCAGACCAGAGAAGGGTGCCAGATTTCCTTCCCTGTACAGCGAGAATGAACGAGATGGGCTTACATGATAATCATCAGTTTAATGATTATTATTCTCAATACTACTACTTTAACTGCAAACTTAGTTACAGGGGTTCCCTGGGTTATGGAAGACTTGACTTACAGAAATCTGACTTAATGCAAATTCTCCCATAAATCTTTAAAAACAATTTTTTTAAAGACTGGAAAGTTAGTTACTTTCCCCAATGAAATGGGGGTAGCAACTAGTTAATTCAAGAGACCACCAGTCTTCAAAACAAAAACTGTTTACACACAACCTCCTCACAGTAATAAAACAGACACATTGTCTTTCAGAGCAGGCTGCCTGTTCACAGTGGGAGGCCCACTTAAGAGATTTGCTTTGGAAACTGACAAGGAAATCTTTTTCTGTTGACACTTGTAAATAACTTTATAAAACAATGTAACATTCTGACACTGTACCACTGTGATTATACAGCGAAGACAATAAATATTCAGTTTGATTGTTTCTGACATGGAAATATTGGTTCACCAGCAGTTTTCCGGAATGGAACCATTACATAACCAAGGGACTTCCTGCACTTGACTTTAAATTCCCCAACTGCCATAGATTCAAACTTGTGTCTCCGGACACTGGTCCAGTAACATAACCACCCTTCTACTGTACACAGCAGGTTCTGCACTGCCACGCCAATGTCACATGTCAGAGACCAATGGAAAGGGGCTGAGATTCATTTGTGGATTACAGGGGGATCAAGGGCTGGGCAGCTGAAATCCCACTGAATGGCAGAGTTGGGTAAAGGGGTTGCAGAGCTGTCAATGAGCTTCTCTTCCTACACCTTAGGCACTGATACTGGATGAACTGTTAATGAGCAGCAGAAACTCACCTCAAAAGCATTTAAACAAATGAACAATCTAGTAAAGTCCACATGACTGCTAAAATGTTAACAGTACTGAATCCAAGAGCACTAATGATTAACACACTTAGCCCACATGACTGACGATGGATTTCAAAGAAACTATACAAGACCCTTGCAACAAGCACCCATTGTGACCCCGTGATGCCACAGTCATCCCAGTCAGAAGCTGATGAATTCAAATGCAGTTCACTCAAGAGACTGGAGTAGGGATTTCAGATGCACACACCCAGCAGAGTGCTGGGCTCTGCTTGGATGCGCCCTGTTCAACTGCCACAGAGAGCAGCAGTGCAGTCTCCAATGTCCAAGTCAGTGTTTATCATTCAACCAATGATGATAAAGCAAGCTATCTGACACAACGGGGACCTTCCTACATGCTGATTTTTCCCTACATTACAGCAGCAGTTCATTGACTATTTGAGCTTTGGGTTGTCCTAATGCTGTGAAAGGTCCTTTACCTTGTTAACTCGGCCTCCTTTGTGCTGACTTCCATTTTGAGCTGCTTGCTTTCTTGGTGAAGTTGCTTCATTTTCTCCACAGCTTTCTCATTCTTCTGCTTCAGTTGCTCAACAGAGGCCTGTGCTGACTCCACCTTTGCCAGCAGGTTCTTACAGAGAAAAGGAATTAGATCTGATAAACAAATGGCATAGTTCTGTCAAAGTCACTGCTCCAAATCTTCAATCTCTATAGGACCAGCTCGACACTACCACAGGGAGCCTTAGGGATGGGTAATAAATCAATGCCACATCCTTCATAGCGAATAGGAATATTTACTCACTTAAAGTTACTTTGCGTAACTAAAGTTGAGCCTCTGCAGAAGCAGCTGGAGAAATTTGCTCAGGTTGGGTGAAGGAAGGACAGGGAAGGGGTTTGAAGTAAGAGAGATCGATCCTGAAATTAATTTTCTTAAGAGACAAGGTGTGTGGGAATTGAGATGGGTAGCAAAAATTCTGATTCAGCTTCAACTGGTGAAGAAAGAAAACAAAAAAAAGGGGGAAAAAAAAAAGCAAAGGTAGCAAAACAAAAACATGCTGAGTTAATATTACAGGCTGATACATAAGAGACTACAGATGCTGGAATCTAAATCAACAAATACACTGCTGGAAAATTCACTGGGTCAAGCAGACCTGAAACGTCAACCATTCCTTTGCCTCCACAGATGCTTTCTGACCCACTACCAGCAGTTTATAATTATCACAGATGGATGATTGATACAGACTGAGAAATCAGGTTACCTGAAGTTACGAAATGCAACACTGTCCAGAATGCTGCAATGTGACAAAGGCTATCCAACCTCAAACGTCAACTCTGTTTCTCTTCCCACAGATGCAGCCTGATCTGCTGAGTATTTCCAGCATTTTTCTGTTTTTGTTTTAGATTTCCATCATCTGCAATTTTATTTTTTATTTTCACAGCAACTCATTTTCCATCTGGGCACACTGCAGCCTTCTGGACTCTACTGAATTCTACAACTTTGGCTAACTTGACTTCTTGGTTTGCATCAGTTGTCCATCTGTAAAGTTAGCTCAGTTTATTTTTCCTCTTTCTTCCTCTCTGGGCATGCCCTCCGGCTCTACATTTCATAATTCCCACAGTATTTTGTGTGCGTTCCTTCGTCTATGTTCTCCCTCTCTAACTGCTCCCATTTACTCATTGGCCAGGCAAGCTTGTCCGCATGGTTTTATCCTATCGGATACAACTCTCCCTCTCAGCCTCAGTGCAGCTTGAGAAGCTCCTTTTGTCTCCCTTTCATTTCTGACGAAGGGCCTCTGATCTGAAACAGCAACCGTTTCTCTTCCTATAGATGTGGCCTGACCTGAGTATTTCCAGCAGCTTCTGTTTTTGTTTTAGAAATTCTATTGCCTTGTGCAATAACTCTCAGGAAACAGCTTTGAGATCAGCATGAGTATTCATGAAGCAACTGTGACATAATTCTTCAATGGAATTTTGATAGTACTTTAAGGACCAAGCTTGATGAACAATAGAGCAGATTCTACAGCGTATGAAATTGTTGCATTTACAAATGGCATCAAGTAATATTCCAAATGTACCTGGTTTTCCTTCTCCATGTTTAAGCAAGCTGCCTCTTTCTCAGTCAGGTCCTTTCTGAGATGCTCCAGCTTTTCACTCTGGGCTTTCATTTCCAACTCATTTTTTACCTTCTGTTCCAATGCTTGTTTCTCGAGTACCATCATTGCTTTCTGTTGTGGACAAGTAACAAAGGAAGTGATTATGCTGACATTGATAATTATATTAACAGACTATCAGCTAGGTACCTGGAAATATAGAATAAAACACAGAAGTTTGTGTTTCGGGTTTGTGGATCATTTGTCAGGTTCGTTATCAAGGAGACTCAAATCCAAACATGAACTTGTTTTATCTCCATAGGTGGTGGAAAATGCACGTTTTTTCCATAATTCTGATCTCCATTTAAATATAAAGGTTTTAATTGTGAAGAAGCAAAATTGGTTGTCTGTCTGCCCATCAGGATGAGGTGTCTGTCAAACAGTCCAGATGTCCATCAGTGGGCACATTCAATGAAAAAAAAACTTTGTTCACAAAAGCATGGGACAATCTATTTTCCAGAGACAACATACCAAGTTCGGCTGAATCTTCGGGATGTCCTGACTGGTTGCACTACGGTCTGGTACGGCAATTCCAATGTGCAGAAACATAAGCTGCAGAGAGTAGTGGACTCTGCCCAGTACATCATGGGGACATCCCTCCCCACCATCTGCAGTATCTACAGGAGGTGCTGCCTCAAGAAAGTAATATCTATCAAAGATCCCTACCATCCAGGCTGTGCCATCTTCTCACAGCTACCATCGGGCAGGAGGTACAGAAACCTGAAGTGCTGCACCATCAGGTTCAGGAACAGGTATTTTCCTTCAATCATTTGGTTCTTGAACCAACCCGCAAAACCCTAATCACTAGTTTAGCAACACTGACCACTTTGCACTAAAATGGAATTTGATTTTTTTTTTGTTCTAATTGTGAATGCTGCTGATGTGATGCTATGTGCTGTGATGCTGTTGCAAGTAAGCATCACAGGCACATTGCACCTGTGCATCCATGCACTTGTGCACATGACAACAAACTCAACTTTGACTCTTACCATCTCATTCATGCAACCAGTATAATACAGAGAGTTACAGCCTTTTTTTTATTAAATGTGGAAGCTAGACACTATAGCCAGCTTCGTTGTTGGATAGTGCCAAGTGGATCCCAGTATATTGTCCCTACACAAACTGAGAGCATCCAGTGGTAACCAACAGTGTACTAATGATAGGATATGAGTGTTACACACATCATCTGCATTTTGCCAAACTGCCGTATCATGACCTCGGTTTAGGGGTGAACCTGCTATTGAACAACCCATTACCAACATTCCTGAGAGGATACTCCACTCTAAATAAATAACTTCTCCTGCCACATCTGCAAAAATTCTCCTCAGTTAATTTGCAGCAGCCCTCTGCAGAATGCCAATGTGGGTCAGAAGCCATCGAAAGAAAACAGCTTTCTTGTTTGGCCCATATTGTACTGGGATCACAGCAATCCCATCCAGTGGGAACATCTAAATGTACCAAGTTTGGTTTGTGTCAGATTTGAAAGCAATCATGCCCTCGGGCTTACAATGGATCGGCTCTTCATATAGGCACAGAGGCTCATTG
>JARFYF010000058.1:3344122-3354127 GCA_030265395.1 Rhina ancylostomus | reverse complement strand
TGCTGAAAATAACATTGATCAAAGCTGTTAATCCAGACAATATCTAGTGACAGCCTTTGAAAAGAGCATACTGTACACTGGGGGTAACTGAGGGACCACCCCCCCAGTCCCTCAGAAAGTAGGGAATCAGAATTATTTTTACTGACATATGACATGAAATTTGTTGTTTTGAAGCAGCAGTACAGCGCAAACACAAAAACCGTCTGTATCGCAATTACCCATCACAAAAAGAAACACTAATTGGAAACTAAAACAGTCGAATCCAACAATACCCTTTGCCCCACTGTGTCCACGCCAAACTTTTTGCCCATCACCACGAATCCCATTTACCTACATTCGGACCTTATCCATCCATGCCTTGCATATTCAAGTGGAGGTCCAAATGTCTCTTAAACATAGTGATTGCATCTGATTCTACCACCTCCTCTGGCAGCATGTAATAGATATCAATTATTCTGTGTGCAAAATTTTTCCTTCTGAACGCCTTCAAAGTCCACCCCCCACCTTAAACCTATGGCCTATTGTTTTTGGTAGCCCTGTCAGGGATTATTCAGGAGTTATGGAATTATACAGATAGCAGGCATTGATACAAATGAGAAGCAGTCTTCAAAAAAAACCTGTTCAAGTGTAGTTACAAGCAGTAATCAGTTATGAAATTAAGTCAGCTATGTAAACAAACAGTCCTGTCTGCAGAGCACACACTGCTGACCCACAGCAGGGGCCTGGCTGCTCAAGCGATTCGGTTTGTAAACTGACATGACCACGAGATGTTCTCATAGGCATCCGTCAAATGTAAGACAATAGGCTTATGCTGACTGACCTACATCAAACCAGGCGCCAGAGATCTTCAGCTAAGTTGTTTTGCACCATTGCGACTGAGATTAAGGAAGTTTCCAGACCAGACTGTTACATCGTACATCAATCACGGTGATAGTGATTTTTTGCCCCGTCTATCAATAATCGGGATATTTATGTACGCAGAGAGCAGGCCCAACACCCCAATTTTGAGTGGCTGGGTTTTCTGCCCTCAGAAGCTTTGAAACCATCCATATGAATTACTTTGTCCCAGCAAGGTGTTTGAACATTCAGAGGTGCCTTACAGTTACAGTGTGCTCCCAGTGTAAACATGCAATTCAATGAAACCAAGTCAGACAAAACATTGAAGTAAATGTCATTGTAGCTGTTGAAATCATATTGAATCACCTGCTGTTATCTTTGTTCTTAAGAGTATTAAAAATTCAAAATACTTTGAGTTCAGGAAGGCTCTGAGTGTTCAAAGTCACAGTCACAACAAGCCCCAAACTTAGAAAAAAGATTCCAACTATTTACCTTATCTATGGCTCTTATAACTTTATAAACCATTATCAGGTTACCCCTCAGCCTCCTTCATTTGAGGGAAAACAAGCCCAGCCTATCCAATCTCTCTCCATAACTACAGTCCTTTAATCCAGGCAAATTCCTGGTGAATCTCCTCTGCACCCTCTTCAGTGCAAACACGTGCCTATACAACTGGACCAAAACTCCAGGAGCTATCTCAGTTGTAGATAGAATTCCCTACTTACTCTATGCCCCAAGTGTCAGTGTTGCTAATGGGTGTTTTGGAAGCGTGGATGAGACATTGCCACAATCATATCAAATATTCTTAGTGTACACCCAAGAAGGGAAAATGGCTTGAGGACCATTGGGATGCTGAGTGACAGGGGTACTGTTCTGAAGAGATTCATCTCAATTGCAGACCCAGGATTTGAGGAATTTTACTGAAGTTGTCAGGAATGCATTACATTTATAAATAGGGCCACTGCATTCTGGTGCATAAATCAAAGCAATGGCAACCTATCACCACACCCCCAAGGTAATCAGAAGTTGATAGTAAATTCTAAATTTACCAGCAAAACCTGAATATTTAAAAAAATCTCTTTTACTGGCTGATTATTTAAATTTTCTGTGTTTAGCAGGTCACATCCTGCACTGTTTTTCACATTTCAATGAAAGAACAATGAGTTTGAATACTGTGATATTATTCCTTCTTGTCAGTGCTCCAGTGAACACGGTACATATGAACTGATATGTGGACACAGCTCAACAATTACAGAAAACTATCTCCCTTCCATTGACTCTGTCTACACTTCTCGCTGCCTCGGTAAAGCAGCCAGCATAATCAAAGACACTACGGACCTCAGCCATTCAAGTCGAGTTTATTGTCATACGCACAAGTACACGTGCAATGAAAAACTTGCTTGCAACAGCATCACAGGTACATAACATCTTATAAGTAGCGGTCACAAGAAAAACATAAATTAAACCAAAACTAAATTAAATTAAATTCTCTCATTCTCTCTTGTCCACTCTCCCATTGGGCAGAAAATACAGAAGCCTGAAAGCACATACAAGCAGGCTCAAGTACAGCTTCCGTTATAAGACATTGACTGGACTCTTGACCTCACAGTCTACGTCATTATGGCCTTTCACTTTAACATCTGCATGCACTGCACTTTTTCTGTAATTGTAGCACATTCTGTTATTGTTTTCCCTTGTACTACCTCATTGGGACGAAATGATCTGTATGGATGGCATGCAAAACAAAGTTTTTCACTGTACCTCAGTACATGTGAAAATAATAAACCAATTTATATTCTGAAAAAAAAATTCCTACCTTGAAAATTCCAATCCAATCCTTCTTATGAGGTACGATCCTGGGTGTCAATGTGTAGTTGCATTTTACAGGAACATCTGTCATGTACAGTTTTTCTACATTGACAAAGATGACCTGGGCAAAGGTGCTGGAATACAGTGATGAGGTGTCACACTGTGCTTCTTCATTCATGGTGCCCAGTCTGAGGAACACAAAAAAAATGCATTTCATAATGGTAAAATGTTACAGCCTCTGAGCATTCCTTAATTAAAAGGGAGGAAGAAAAAATTATGTAGCATCTATCCTTTTTTTCCCCCTAAAAATCCCAAAGCGCCCTACAGCCAATGAAATATCTTTGAAGTGTGGACACAATTGTGGATCACTGCAGAAATGGAGACCATATTCGGGGGTTTCCATGGCAACTGCTGTATTGGTGAAATATAACATCAGAATGCATTTCAGGTGTGACCCACTATCATCAGGGTAACTTAAATAAAAAGTTGCTTTCCCAGATTTGTCTTTCCATTTGTTAGGATGCAGAAGGAGCGTTTAAGAGTTCACACAGAAAATTCAGCTGAATAGCAGAAATCTCCAGATAGGTGAATAATTGAGTTTTCCCCAAGCACACTGATGAGCAACTATCCCCCAGCACCTGTAATGCACATGGATTTGATATTTATATACCGTGATTCACAAAACCTGCAGGCCATATGTTACTTTTATTCACTCAAAAATGTTGGGAGTCATCAATTTAATACACATTGAGGCACTAAAAGAATAAATCATTTCAAATACTAGAGGACATGCATTTAAGGTGAAAGGGGGAAAAGTTTAAAGGAGATGTCAGGGGCAAGCTTTTTTTTAGAAAGACAGTGTGTGGTAGGTGCCAGGACTTGTTCTTATCTTAACCTTAAATGGTGAACTGCAGACAGCAAAGTTGGGGCAAAGGTCATAAGATTATTTCAAAGAAACAAGTCATAAGGAGCATCATAAGATGAGGAAGAGATTTAGGGAGGAATTTGATGTGTTGGTAACTAAACTCACTATCACCTGTAGCGAGGCCAGAACTGAAAGAATAAAGATCTCAGGGGAGACACAAGAGACTGCAGATGCTGGAATCTGGAGCAAAAAAAAACTGCTGGAGGAACTCAATGGGTCTGGCAGCATCTATGGAGGGAAATGAACAGTTGACATCTTGGGTTGAGCCCCTTCATCTGGACTGTGATCTGGAGATCTCAGAGGATGCGCGGGTAGGGGGCCTAAAGAGAATGAGGGGAGGTTGGGGGAGGCCATGCAGGGATCCAAACATAAAAATAGTTCTAAAAATTAACCTGCAGTGTGGTATGAGTCACATCAAAACCAAGACTCATTAATTGCAGATCAAAAGGGGACCAATACAGATCAATCAGTACAAGGGAAGTAGATTACACACAAGAAACATGAGGGGAAATATAAAAAAGACAGAATTGGAGGGATGGGGCTGTTCAGAACAAACAAAGTCTGCTTCAGACCACCATTTGCGATGGACAATGGCAAAAGGCATGATGACGTGAAGCACTGATGTCCTCCTGACACTTAATCATCTGGCATCCATCACCTGAAAAGTTGGGATTGTGAGTCGGTCACAATTTTCAGCATTACAAATGACAGGTTTTATTGACAGATAGAGAATAGGGATGTGGTGATTATTCATGCCATGATACAACAAAATGGTGGACATTTGGCAGGTTGCCTATTTTTGTGAAACTCAACAGATGGAGTCACATAAAAAAAATCCCATCAGAGTGGGGTACCAAAGTCATCTGTTAGCAATAAAACTGTATCCCAGCAACTAACCAACACCTTAAGAAACATGAATAAACAAAACTAAAACATATTCAAATCTCTTATATAATAGTAATTAATCTGCAGTGTTATTTACTATATGTTCGAATTGATCCTTGCTTAGATCATATTTATTCTCCCTAACCACAGAGTCACAGTTGAGGGTGACTTGCTTCCACTCCAACAGTTTGAGGAGACAAAGATATCTGTGCATGACTTTAAACACAAGAACCTAGAACAGGAACAGGCCATTCAGTTCCCAGAACCTGCTCCAGCATTCACTAACCTCATGCCTGATCTAATCTCGGCCTTAGCCCCTGCTTTCACCATTACCTTGACTATCTTGTGGTTTAACTGACAATCTTCAGCTGTAATGGCTCAACCTCTACAGCTTGCTGGTGTCAAGAACGCCAAAGATTCAAAACCCTTAGAGAAGAAATTACTCCACAGTTCTGTCTCAAATGGCCAAATCCTTATTATGCACTTGTTATAGTTACACTCAGTAGAAGAGATATCCTCACAGCATCCAACCTGTCAATCCCATTTAGAATCTTTTACGTTTCATTATTCTAAGCTCCAAACTGCATGGACCCAACGTTTCTTCATACATCAAACCCCTTTGGCCCAAGGCTCATCCTGGTGAGCTTTCTCTGCACATCCACCAATGCCTCTGCGAACATGGACATCAAAACTGTACATGAGTGGTCTCGTCTGGAGTTAGATGGGACTGCTGTTGCACACCGACTCCCGCAGGGTCTCGACAGAGCGAGGTCTTGATTCAGTGGCAAGGGGCAGAGAGGATTGAAACCCAATCTCTGCTGCATAGACCTAGTACACATAAGGTACACTCCAATAACACATTTTCACTCACCCCTTCATTCCCTCCCTCCCTCCCTCCCTCCCTCCTTCGTCCCCACAACCCCATCCCTTACCCTCCTTCCCCAATTGCCCCTTTCCCTTCCACTGATCACCCCTTCCTCTCTCCCCTTTCCCTCAATACCCCTATTAGTAACTACATCGAACCTTAATAAACAAAGTATCAAGAACTTTAACCTTACCGAATTCAGACGTATGAAAGGACCTGAGTGACACCAGGATCTGAACTGAAAGTGAAAGCACATTTTTTTAATACGCAGCTAGACAAGACAGCAACAGAATTAAAGGAGCTAAAAATTTAAAAGGAGAAGGGGGGAAAATAGAGACAAACTTTTCTGCGTTGGCCCAGGTTATGTTTTAAATCATCAAAAAGTTTTACTCCCCCCCTTCCCCAATGCTGACTGCGTCACAAACCCACCTGCTGGGCTGAGGAGCCTTGTTGCCTCAGGGCACGCTGGGAGTTGTAGTTGCCAACGTCGTCGCTCCGCCCGCAGCGGCTGCGCAAGCGAAGTCTGCGCGGACTGCAACACCCGGCAGCCTCCGCTTGGTGTTGTTCCTTTCGCCGAGTCGAACGACTAGCGGATAAGGAGTTTATTCTGAAAGCGAACTCCAGCCGAGAGTGGAAGTGCGATATGGGAGTGGGAAATACTGGTAATTGTCAGCAGGCCGGGCCTTGGCTACGCTGCTGGACAGAATAATTTGGTAAACCTGTATAAGAAGAACCCTCGGAAAATATAAAACTGCAGATGCTGGAATCTGCAAATGCTGGAAGAACTCAGCTGGACGAGCAGCATCTGTGGACACAGGTGCTGGAGATAAACAAAACCGGCACCTGCAGCCCCTTGTGTCTCCTCTGTGGAAAGGGAAATCAGCCCCCCCCCCCCCCAGTTGTTGGCTCCATTCATTGACTGGTCGCCCCATTACAGGAAGGATGTGGGGGCTTTGGAGAAGGCACAGAAGAGGTTTACCAGGATGCTGTCTGGATTAGAGGGGACGAGCTGTAAATTAGACAAATTTGAGTTGTTCTCTCTGGAGTGGCTGAGGCAAGACCTGATAGAAGTTCCCAAAATTATGAGAGGCATAGACAGGGTAGATATACTTTTTCCCAGGGTCAAAATGCCAAGTACTAGAGAAACATACATTTAAGGTGTGAGGGGGAAAATTTAAAGATGTCTGGCGCAAGTTTTTTTTACACAAATTGGTGGGTGCTTGGAATGGGCTGCCAGGGGTAGTGGTAGAAGCAGATATGATAGTGGCTTTAGATAGATACAGGAATATGCAGGGAATGGAGGGATATGGGTCACATACAGCAGAAGGGATTTAGTTTAAATTGGCATTGTGTTCAGCTTGGATATTCTGGGCCGTAGGACCTGTTCCTGTGCTGTACTGTTCTATGATCTATGTTTCCATGTTGGTGTTATGTATCTCCAGAACCAGCTGACACCATCCATCCCCAGCATAATTCTGCCAATGGCACTAACTCTGTAGATCATGGAATGGTTCCTGCAGATTGGAGGATGATGATTTTAACCCCACTATTTAAAAAAGGAGAGACCATTATATATAGGAGCAGAATTAGGCCATTCTGCCCATTGAGTCTGTCCACTATTCAATCATGGCTGATTTTTTTTCCAACCTCATTGTTCCTCTTCCCTGTAACCCATAACCCCATTACCAATCAAAAACCTATCAATTTCTGCCTTAACTACACACAATGACTTGGCCTCCACAGCTCTTTGTGGCAACAAATTCCACAGATTCACCACCCTCTGGTTGAAGAAATTCCTCCTCACTCTAAGTTTAAGAGACATCCCTTTATTTTGAGGCTCTGCCCTCGGATCCTGGACTCTCCCACTACTGGAAACATCCTCTCCACGTCCACTCTGTCCAGGCCTTTCAGTATCTGGTGGGTTTTAATGAGATTCCCCCTCATCCTTGAACTCATTGACTACAGTCCCAGAGAATTAGATAAGGTTTATTATCACTGACTTGTATGTTGTGAAATTTGTTATGCGGCAGCAGTACAGTGCAAAAACATAAAATTACTATAAATTACAAATTAAATAAATAGTGCAAAAATAAAGGAATAATGAGGTAGTGTTCATGGACTGTTCAGACATCTGACAGCAGAGGGGAAGACATCAAAATGCTCCTCATATGTCAAGCAAGAGGCAGAGAACAGGCTTAATGCCTAACATCAGCGTTAGAGTATGTCATAAAGGATGTGAAAAATAAGGCATTTTTAAAATCTCAACAGATTAGACAATGTCAGTATGGATTTATGAAATGGAAATTGTGTTTGACAAACCCACTGGAGTGTTTTGATGATGTAAGGAGTAAAATAGATGAGGGTTAGGGTGAGGGATGAGGTTTGGATGTGGTGTATTTGGATAGTCATTGCCGTGGATAAAGTTCAACAATGAAAGATTAGTGTGCTAAATTAAAGGACATGGGATCAGGGCTCATATGTAATCATAGTGGGGGCAGGCACGGTAGTGTAGCGGTTAGTGTAACACTATTACAGCGCCAGCGACCCGGGTTCAATTCCGGCCGCTGTCTGCAATGAGTTTGTACGTTCTCTCCATGACTGTGTGGGTTTCCTCCGGGTGCTCCGGTTTCCTCCCACGTTCCAAAGACATACGGGTTAGGAACTTGTGGGCATGCTATGTTGGCTCTGGAAGCGTGGAGACACTTGCGGGCTATCCCAGAACACTCTACGCAAAGATGCATTTTACTGTGTGTTTCGATGTGCAGGTGACTAATAAAGAAATCTTATCTAGAGTTAAATCTGGTTGACAGACAGGAAACAGAGTAGGAATAAATGAAAATCAAAAGAAATGCAGATGCCTGAAGTCTGAAATAGAATAGAAAATGCTGGAAACATTCACTAGGTCAGGCAGCATCTGTGGATAAAGAAACAGAGTTAATGTTTCAGGTCGAAGACCCTTCACCTGAATAAATGGTTCTTTTTGGATGGCAGATGGTGAATATTTGGGTACTGCAGGAATAAGTGCTTGGGCCCCAGCTATGCCCAAAGATGTGGATGAGGGAACCAAACATAATATTTCTCAGTCTGTAGACAACTTGTAGGTCACTGGTTACTACAATTTGTGTCACACTTCACCTATGCATCCTACACTGTTGCAAAGATGCTCAATGTAAGTTCAAGGAACATCATCCCATCCTTTGTTTAAATGGATTTATGGCCTTCTGCACTCATCTATACCAGATAATTATTATGATATTCACATAATGCATGGTCTGGGTGCATCCTTTGTTTTGCTTTGTCCATTATCCCATTTCTTTTTATGGTGTGGTAGAGACAAAGCAACAAGGTGGAACACAGTAATTATCCTGTCTTCTACGCTATTGCAAACTTTCCTTTTTGTTTTTTCTTCCCAGATGCTGGCTGACACTAATCCCAGTCACCCTCACACTCATAAAATATTGCACCTGACAACAGGAAAGAGCAAGGTTTTTCCTTTTTGTCTACCCTTACTTCCAGTCCTTGCAATTAGAAAGAAAGAAGACTTTAGATTTCATCGTGCCTTTTGAGACCTCAGGACCCACTCCCATGATATACTTCGTAAGTGGAGTTATGTATAATGTAAGAAAATAAGCAACCAATTAACAGACAGCAAACTCCCACAAACACCAATGAAATAATATCCTCGTCATCTGTTTTTCAAGGAGCAAGTAGTAGAAAATCCCATACTCTGCCTCAACACTGTGCCATGAGATCTTCAGGACTTTAGAACATAACTTTTGATACAATGGTACACCTGGGAACAGCAATATGTCAGTCTACTGGTTATAGATTCCAATTATTTTTTGCACAGACTTCAATGGCAGTCACCCACAGGCAGTCCTGAGTTCAGATTACCTGCTCCTAGACGATTTCTTGATAACTTCCAGATCAAAGTCAGCAAGGCCCTTGGAATATGCACTGGGTGTGTCATCTTAAATGTTGTGCTCATTGTCTCTGGACACATTATTGAACCCACAGCATTTACATCAAGGGGACAGCACAATGCACTGACAATAAGGATGACAGTTTGAAGAGCAAAGTGTTTCCAGGGTCTGGGAATAAATATAGATAAGGGAATACAGGAGTGATGGGTGAGAGAGATGGTGCAAGATTGTGGTACTTCGATGAACTCGCATGGCAGTTTGAGAAGGAAGTGTTTTGGAAATTTTTAACAAGGTATGTTGAAGATATTTGAATTTTTAAACCTATGGAATCTAACAATTAAAAATACAGTGGTTCATGGCAGCCTGATGAGATAGTTTTGAAGTATGGTTACTTTCCATGTAGGAATTAAATAAGATGGCAATGAGGAGGCGTACGGGAGTGAGATAGATCAGCTGGTTGAGTGGTGTCACAAAAATAACCTCGCACTCAACGTCAGCAAGACTATGGACTTGATTGTGGATTTCAGGAAGGGGAGGTCAAGAGAACACACACTAGTCTTCATTGAGGAGTCAGCAGTGGAAAGGGTGAGCAGCTTCAAGTTCATGGGTGTCATCATCTCAGAGGATCTATTTTGGGCACAACACGTTGATGTAGGCATGCCAGCAGCTCTACTTCATTAGGAGTTTGAGGAGGTTTGGTATGTCACCAAAGACGTGCAAATTTCTACAGATGCATGGTAAAGACCATTCTGTCTGGTTGC
>JARFYF010000058.1:3216710-3227406 GCA_030265395.1 Rhina ancylostomus | reverse complement strand
ACCAAGGACATGGGATCTTTTATGTGTTAAATTAACCAAGAAGTTCAGATTGAGACTTGGTTCAATGCTTTATCCAAGGCGCACCATCCACAATACTTTAGCTCTTCCTCAGCATTGATCTGGTATATCAGCATTCATCTTATACCTGGTGTCTAGAGTGAGATTTAAACCCACAAAGCATTGATTGAGTGGTAAGATTACTACACGTTCAGCCAGAGTTGATGACATTTGAACACACATGACATGGATCATAATGGTCCAAACCACACCAATGCTTGTCTCTAGCCAGTGGCTAGCACACTAGTTGTACTGTAAAATCTTTGAAGTAAAAAACTTCCAGGGCTAGACTCTAAAACACATCTGCCATCCCTTTTCCAGTTGTGAACAACAATGTGACCTTATTGTGGGAAACAAAAATAACAGACCTTTTTGGGTCATGTCATGACTGCGGTTAAGTGATTTGATCATTATTAATGAGCAAAAATGAAGCCATGGTGCACTGAGTAATGTCTGTAAACAAATAAAAACATTGAAAAATCATAAAAAATAATTGCAAATCGTGATAATAATTTCCAGGGGACCATTTCAGACTTTCACTTAGCAACCTGTCTAAGAACAGTAGCAGCAAAGAATTAACCAGAAGGAAAAGAAATTGACAGTAATCGAGAGTTGTGACTTTGAATAACTGAGCCTTACTGTGGTATGGTTTTACATGACCCCACACTCTCATTAATCAGACGGGACAACTAACAAGGTCCTGGCATGCATCCATAAAACTGTCCCTGCACTATGGACCCTGGGTTCAAACTCAGTCCAGACAGAGGGAGCTGGAGGTCGTGTTATCTGATGGCCAGAAAGGAAATGTGAAAACATTCTCTACATCAGTAGCTCAAACAAATCTTGAACTCTTATGCTTTTTTTTGTGTGCTGATTATTTGAACACAATTGTTTCAGCAACCACGATTGTTTATTTTGTCAGGAATTACTATCCAGAGAAGCAAGACAGAAACAGTACCAACCAACATTTATATTGTTCCTTTAGCATAGGGAACTATCCCAATGTGTGTGTGTGTGTGTGTGTGTGTGTGAGAGAGAGAGAGAGAGAGAGAGAGAGAGAGAGAGAGAGAGAGAGAGACGGAGACAGAGAGAGAGATGGATGTGTGCGGATGTGGGATGGGTGTGTGTGTGGTACGGATGTGTATATGTGTGTGGGTGTGGGATGGGCATGTGTGTGTGTGTGTGTGTGTGTGTGTATATGGTGTGTGTGTGAGAGAGAGTTGTGGGGGTAATCGGAAGCGGAGTGGGTGGAGAAAGAGAGAGAGCGTGGAATGGGCAGAGAAAGAGGTACAGTGTACAAATTTCAGACTCCCTTACGATTTAAGAAAATTTCCCCAATTTCAGCTGATTTTTGACCTTTTGATCTTATTGCATTTTATTTTAATTTCAGTGAGCTGTAAACTTTTTCTCATTCATTAAATAAGATTTACAGATTGATGCCTGCAAAATGTTAACTACATTACCCCAAAGAAAGGTGGGAAATAAAGATTATTTCTAGGATATCACTCGTTATTTCCAGTATTAAACTGAGAAGAAGAAAACCTAACATGTTTAAAAAGGTATTAAATTTTACTTCACGAAAATCCTGAAGGTTAGGCAATGCTGGAGCTTTTCAACATTTTTTGTCAATAATGATTTATTTTCTTTTCCTTCTGCCAAATTACTCTTTTGGAGGTAAGGATTATAAGGCCCTCCGTTCTGAAATTTTTTTGTTCAGAAAAAAACATGTTATTACTTCGCATTTATCGATCTATTTATTTATTCGTTTGTTTATTCAGTCATTTTCGGGACCTGGGCACGACCAGCATTTATTGCCCATCTCTGACTACCCTTGAGAAGGTGCTGGTGATCTGCTCTCTTGAACCATTGCAGTTCTTCTGCTGAAAGTTCTCCCACAGCGCTACTGGGGAGTAAGTTACTTGGAGCCAGCGACAATAAGGAAGCGATGATATGTTTTCAAATCAGGATGGTGTGCAGTATATTAGGACCGTTCGGAGTTTCGAGCTTCCCGTTCAGCTAGGCAGACGTTACAAATTGTCTCGGCGTTTTCAGACTCCTTGCTTCTGCTCAGACCAGACGAGAGATTGATCACATTTAACTGGTGGCGCTCCGCGTGTTGGGAAAGGTTAACAACATTGGGGGTCTTGAGAAGGACCTGATGGAAAATGGCCTTATCCAGGCCTTTAATGTTATAAAAGTATTTGGCAGGGTAAACGCAAGGACACTCGCCAACCAGATCTAAACCAGAGCACAAGAATGTGGTTGTTACTAATAAATCCAACAGCCAGTCGTTGCCTGGACAGTGATAAGAAAGTGAAACTCTCCACTATGGGTAGAGGTTGAGGCGAATAACATAAGTGGTTTTAATAAGCACAGCAGGCAGAGAATCATGGAAGGACTGTGTGATATTAAGAAGGGTGCGAGGAAGCCGATGGAGCATAAGCATCAGCGTGGATATGTTGGGTCCTTGGATTGTACACGAATTGTTATACCAGCCATTTATTTGTACCTTACACTGGCTAAATATTCTCAATAATAAAAGCAAATACATCCCAGTTTACGGAGTCATATTTTGTCAGGAGACCGATCAAGAAATAATGTCATTTATATTACAAATATATCATATAAATACAAATTTATATGTTAATATATTCTGTAATATTTATCACAGGTCGTTAATTTGACTTGCTTTCTATATTAAGATGAAATTACATTGTTAGGTTTCATACAAAGGTCACAAGAAAATAAATTATTTACAGCAAAGATTAGTTGATGCGATTAATTGGAACAACTACATTTGAACAGAGATATAATGATAAATGATTAGGTGGAATTAAACTTTAGTTGGATATTATAGAAAAAACAGGAAGAATGTACTGGAAAGAAATCTTCAATCAAAGACAGGAACCCGAATCTTGGACTTGAATTGTACCTGTAATATTATATCATCCATTTTTTTGTAACTTGCACCGGCATATTTCCAGGACTGGAACTTTGATAATAAAAATGGAAAGATAGGAACACTCAGCAGGTCTGGCAGCATCTGTGGAGAAAGAAACAGAATTAACTCTCGCGTTGAAAGCGTTGTTTTTTTATTTCAGACTACATTTTTTTAAAATTTCATTTATTGCAATTTTTATATGTTGAAATTCTTCTCTTGTGTACTTTCAACCTATATCTATCCATTGCTAGACTCGGAAATACTAATGTTATTTGTTCTTATAGAGGTCCAAAGAGATCATTACTGTGACGACCAGGGGAATAAACCTTCCTCTTGACCAGTTATATCTGTGGATGGATGACATTTCGCTCATGAGGCCGAAATGGTTGAATTGGCAGAACAAAATGAATGTTATAAACTGGGCCACTATAAAGCTAACGTGTAGGGTTGTTGGCTTGGGTAACCAACCAAGGCCTTTCATATTAAAATGCTTTCTAGGAGCGATTCTATTTTCAACAGATCAAACGTCGATCTCAAGGAAAGTCAGCATGTATTGACTCACATCACGTTGTCAATGTTGGGGTACGTTTATACCTCAGCTGCTTGTCAGACGGTGGCAACTACAGTTCGCCAGGCAAGGCTGTGTTTGTACTGCTCCAGGCTGCTAGGGAGGAAACGTCAACCAAGAGCAATTTTGGTCCAGGAGACTGTCCCCATATGTTCGGATTCCGAGATTTTAAACCAAAACGTTACTTCCCAGTATATCTATATATATGTTATGCGTCTTTAAAACCTTAAGTGATCTATTTGTATCTTCCATTTGTGGGAAACTTAGAACTGGGTAAAGCAAGAATGGCTCCACGAAGTTGAGTTCAAGAAATATACTACATTCACAAAAGTGTCTCCAGCATGTTGTAAATCTGGCTTAATTTAAGCGCTAAAACAATCATGTATCAGATGAAGGTTGAATTGAGCATCGGGGATTCCTAAATCTGACTACAATCAACATTTTATTTCCATTTAAAAGCTGAAATGATACATTCTCCCCAGATACCTTTGGATCGCAGGCATCGCTGGGAAACACTTCAAAGGTTGCACTGATGGGATGGATGGGTAGTATGTAACTTAGGTAAACGTGGTATCTAATGGAAGTCCATCCCATCATCTGAAGCTTTCAGACCCCTGCTAGCGAATCCCATCCAGAAAGAACAAACGTTTCAATAGGTCGGATTCGTTTGAATTATTTCCCTCGTGGTAGAAACTGTGATCAAGGAAACACCATGAAACGAATGCAGACGCCCTCCTATCCTCTCCCTATGACTACTTCTTGAGGTTTTCTGAAAACGCTCAGCTTTCCTTTCATATTTCTATAATCTGGAGCACTCTGCTTCTGTTTAACAGTAGATGTTAATGTCTCAGTCGAGTAGTTTGCAAAACGATTTTAGGCTTTCTGCATTAGTTAACTGGATACTTAGACGTGAAGAGAACATGGGAGCGACTAACTCCTAAATTCCATTAATTAATGGAGACAGGAGGGACCACACACACACACACACACACACACACACACATAGAGCTGAGAACCTCCAGCAGTTTGTTTTTTGCTCCATTAATGTGTCCACTTCCAACTCGTTAGATTCTTTGTTGTCTGAATCATAATTTACATCTTTTTAAATTTTTTTTAAATTTACAGCGTGGTAACAGGCCCTTCCGGCCCAACGAGTTCACACCGCCCATTTAAACCCCAAATAAACCTACCCGTACGTCTTTGGAATGTGGGAGGATACCGGAGCGCCCGGAGGAAACCCACGCAGACACGGGAGAACGTACAAGCTCCTTACAGGCAGCTGCGGGAATCGAACTCAGGTCGCTGGCGCTGTAATAGCGTCGTGCTAACCACTACGCTACCGTGCCGCCCAGCTTCCTAAGCTTCACATATGTTTCCTTTCTCTTCTTGACTAAATGCACCACCTCTCTCGTAATCCAAGATTCCCTTACCATGCCATCCTTGTCCTTCCTTCTTACTGGTAATCAGTCCATAATTATCCTTATTTATAACTCTCTTAAAACAATGAGTTGTGATCACTGTTTCCTAGGTGTTCTCCCACTGAAAGGTCAGTTACCTAGCCAGGCTCATTTCCCAATACCAGGCCCAGTACGACTTCTCCTCTTGACCTCTAAACATACCAGCTATCACTGGTCAAGCAGGATTTTGTTTTTCCTTCAATTGCTTGAATTTAAAATCCACAGGCTCTGCTAAGCTCAAGCTTCTGGAATGTTCCCATTACCACACCCTTGGTCAGAAACAAGGGAACACAGCTGCAAAATAAGAGTCATTTAAAACTGAAATTCATAGAAATTTCTTCTCTCAGCAGGGAATTAATTATTCTCTGGAATTCTCTGCCCGCCAGGGACAGCGGAGGCCAGATCATTAGATATATTTAAGGTGGAGTTGGATAAATGTTTGAAAAGTCAAGGAATTGAGGGCTATGGGGAACTGGCTAGGAAGAATTGAGGCCAGCGTAGATCATATTGAATCTCTGACCACCCTACAGCCTTGAGATGCCTAGTGGCCTACTCCTGCTCCTATTTTTTTCTGTGTGTTCTTTAGTGGTCAAGAACAGGATAAGCAATAAATGTTGGCCTTACCAACAATGACCACTTCATATGAATTAATAAGAAAAAGAAGCACTTACATTATGCCAGCGACTGAGGTAAGTGTAAGTTAAGGGAACATAGATTTCATTTCATGTTTGTACTTCTCAGCAATTCACAAAGACTAAAACTTGGCTACACTTACACTGACTGACATTAGCTTATCTGTTCTCCACTTTGCTGCTTTCACCATTAACTTTTTCATGACAACCTTTCAATCTTTCTCCTTTGCTGAATGGCTTGGTTGTTTTTCAGCCCTCAGCTCTGATGGAAAGTGAGACTCAGGAAAGTAAATCTTACTTTCCTATTTATGAAAACTGAAAGCATGTCTTTGGCATCCTGTGCTTCAGATTTCTGCTTTCTGAATTTATTTTTGTACTTTTGTTACAAAACCAAGGCAGCAAGGCATCAGTCAACTCAAAATTGGCACAGGTCCCCTCTTAATTGGATTAAAAAAAAAAGAATTTTTTCCCTTCAATTGCTTTAGTTATTTGGTTTCAATAAATAACATCTGCTTCCATTTTCCCTTATTTTGACACGGATCAGGAAAAGCAAGCATAGGAATTAAAGTGGGTAGCAATTCCTGGCAGATAGATTGTGAAAAGAAACAGATTTTAACCCCTTGGTCTAATTATGTCCCGGTGCTGACTCCTGTTAAATCGGGCAAAAAAAAAAGTGACATCTGCCAGGAGAGTGTCAAAATTCACTGAGTCATCAAATTATACAGGATTGATGGAAACAGGCCTAATTTTGTCCAAACTGACCGAGTTGTCTTCTTGAGCTAGTGCTACTTTAGAGAAGATATCTATATTAGTCACATTTACATTGAAACACAGTGAAGTGCATCTTTTGCGTAAAGTGTTCTGGGGGCAGCCCACAAGTGTCATCACACTTCCGGCACCAAAATAGCATGCCCACAACTTCTTAATTCTTACGTCTTTGTTATGTGGGAAGAAACTGGAGCACCCAGAGGAAACCCACGCAGACACAGGGAGAACGTACAAACTCCTTACAGATGGTGGCCGGAATTGAACCCAGGTCGCTGGTGCTGTAATAGTGTTACACAAATCATAGAACCATAGAACAATACAGGCCCTTTGGCCTACCATGTTGTGCCGACTTTCAAACCATACCTAAGACTATCTAACCCCTTCCTCCCACATATCCTTCTATCCCACATTCCTCCATATGCCTGTCCAACGATCTCTTGAACTTGACCAATGTATCAGCCTCCACCAGCAGCCCAGGCAGCGCATTCCATGCACCAACCACTCTCTGGGTGAAAAACCTCCCTCTGACATCTCGCTTGAACTTCCCACCCATCGCCTTAAAGCCATGTCCTCTTGTTTTGAGCTTTGGTGCCCTGGGAAAGAGGTGCTGGCTGTCTACTCTATCTGTTCCTCTTAATATTTTGTATACCTCTATCATGTCTCCCCTCATCCTCCTTCTCTCAAATGAGTAAAGCCTTAGCTCCTTTAGGGTCTCCTCATACTCCATACTCTCTAATCCAGGCAGAATCCTGGTAAATCTCCTCTGCACCCTTTCCAACGCCTCCACATCCTTCCTATAATGAGGAGACCAGAACTGGACACAGTACTCTAAGTGTGGTCTAACCAGAGTTTTGTAAAGCTGCATCATTACTTCGCGGCTCTTAAACTCGTTCCTACGATTTATGAAAGCTAACATCCCATAAGCTTTCTTAACTACCCTATCTACCTACGAGGCGACCTTCAGTGATCTGTGGATATGAACCCCCCAGATCCCTCTGCTCCTCCACACTGGGAATGCTAATTGAATTTCAGTTTGTATTGCAAGGGCTAAAGAGAATAAAAGTAGGGAAGTATTGATGTAACTTAAAAAGGTGCTGGTGAGACAGCACTTAGAGTAATATGCACAGGTTTGGTCTCCATATTTCAGGAAGGATACACTTATACTAGAGGCAGTGAAGGTTACAACATCCTCCAATTTCAATCCCCCACCCCAGGAATCAGTCTACTGAACATCAATCACACTCCCTCTAAGGCAAGTACATTGTTTCTTGGGCATAGAAATCAAAACTAAGCACCACATATTACATAGGTGTTTATTAAGTCCCTATATGGTTGCCTAAGTTTTTACCTTTTGTACTATATTCCTTTGTAACAAAGGTTAGCATAATTGTTTGTTTTCCTTATTGTTTGCTATACCAGTGTATTATTTGTTGGAAGCCTCGTGGCCACAGAAAGTTATCACTTTTCTACTTTTACTTGACTCATCCCACCAGGTGGTACTCCATGATTTCTTTAAAGGACCTCATTATTTGGTTTATGAAGGCAAATGGTCCTTGTCTGATATGAATGGAAGTAGTCCCAATAGAACAGATGTCTCTTTCATGAATGCTGATGCCACTAGCCCATGAATCAAATCTTCGATTTCTACGGCATTTTTTCTCTCACATATTCACCCTTCTAATTTTGGAGCTAAAACTACTTTCCTCCCCTCTTGGGTAACAATTTCGACATGCTTTTAAATTCTGCATTTTAATTTCAGTCCTTGCCCCAAAAAAATCTCATTCATTCTATGTCACTGATCTCCCTGCCTTTGCACAAGCCCACTTTCATAAGGACCTACCAGGCTGTATAGGCAGCACAATGTTTGTAACTTCAGATTGGCAATTCAAAGAACAACATCTCCCTGACGATACTGTTCCCCATCATGTACCTTTTCACCTCTGATTTGAATGACCTGCAGTACTTGGATATCCCACAGACTTTTCCCTAACCAATGGAGACATCAAGATCTTTGTACCAATTGGAAAATGGCAAATACCTGTAGAAAATTATTACAAAATTCAGAATGCCCATGTTTTTCATTTTTTACTTGTGTTAACACCATAATCCTATTTTCAACATTATCTTTTCAGGACTATGTATCTTCTGGGTTATATCCCAAAGGACAATCGATTATATTTGGGAGACAAAGAGTTAAATATTGTCAGCTATTCACTACTGGTTTCTGTCCTTGAGTATCAAACAGCAGTCATGAGAAGGGATTTCTCCATGGCTGACAAGGTTCTTCCCACAATCCCAAAGGAGCAGAGGACAAGAGTGGCACACTTCCTAGAAAAACAGGTTAGTTGGTACCAGACTATAGAGGTTGACCATGAACTGTCTGTAGATGCAGTTTGTTTAACAGTGTTACTTCTGAGCAGAATGTTACACAGCTTTCAGTCTTTGATTTTATTCTAACGTAGTTATAAACTAGAAGCAGTGAAATTAGTTCTTGTTGCTGTGACTGCTGATAATTCTATAATGAAACAAATGCAGAGTTTTTATTTGTAATGATATTAATAGCTATTTTGAATTGAATGTTTTGAGATTTTGTTCTTTGAAACTAAGGCTACATCATTTCCAAATACTATAAATTCAAACACATCTCACTGATTGTTTTAATGGTTGAAGAATGGTTGATAGGGCCATTTAGTATCCTGCCAAGAAATCAAGCAGTCATAAATGAATGGAAGAGCTTGTTCATGTTCATCTAGATTGTATAAAGTAGCTTGGGATGAGGAAATCCAGATATCCAAGGCACAGGATCATAAAGATTCATATTTTGTTGTGAATTAGTTTATTTTGATAGGTATACCTGAACTCTTAAGATAATTTCATTTTTGAAGTAGTTAGCCTTGTGAATCATTTTCTTATGCTAGAGGTGTAATGCAAATACAAGTTTTTTGTTTGCCTTTTAGGGTAAGGTAACTTATTCATTTATGCCCATGTAAATAAAAATGGTAGTTAAGGTCCAGAAGAATATAAAATAACGTATCAGTAGATTCTGCTATAGAATGAATCAAATCTGCTACTTCTAGTCTGAACAGGAGCAAGACTGATAGAGAATACATCATTGGAGTTCGCTGTAATAAAAAATTCAGCCTGAAAGATTTTCTCTGTAGTATCTTGGGCAGGTTTGGAAATGAGAATGCTTTTCTCACAAGAATCTTCAACTTGCTTTCTTTTCCTATTCACAGGGCTTCAAATCACAGGCTCTTGCTGTATCCACTGATCCAGAACACCGCTTTGAACTTGCACTGCAGCTGGGTGAACTTAAGATTGCATATCAATTGGCTGTGGAAGCAGAGGTAATTCATGTCCCGCTCCTTTTATACTTACTAACACCAGAATTTGCAGCCACTTTGGATGATTGAATTCAGTTGGAATATATACATTCTTATATATTTAATTGCATCGCACTGAGCTTAAATATAATTTTTTAAGGTGGCTTAGTACAATATCCAGAGAGCAATATTTGAAGATTGGCAGTTTTGGGTTACAGGAGGATATTAGTGGACTTGTTAGGCCAGCATAGAAGTGGAATTCAGTCTGCATAATTGATGTAATGCATTTGGAGATGACAAACAATATTTGAAGAGCAATCATATGTATATTGGACTCCATTTTTATATATAACAAAATTGGGGGTGACAAAGTGGCTGAACGAGCAGAGCTGCTGCCTCACTTCTCAAGCAACTCAAATTCAATCCTGACCTTCGGTGTTGTCTGTGTGGAATTTGCATTTTCTCCCTGTGAATGCATAGGTTTTCTTTGGGTGCTATGGTTTCCTCCCAAATCTCATGGGTTGGTCGATTAATTGGCTACTGTGAATTGTCCCTAATGTGTGGGCGAGGGGATTTGATGTGAATGTGGGGAATAAAATAGGATAAGTGTAAATAAGTGCTTGATGGTCAGTGTGAACTCGGTGGGATGAAGGCTGTACTTCAGTGCTTTATAACTCAAATATTCTATTGCTCTAATCTCAAAGCAAACACAAATTTTTAACCAATTATTTTCGTGTTGTCATTTGTACAACTTGAAAATTCTCTTTCTAATTCCTTTGCCACTTTTTATTTTAAGTGCAAATTTGTTAAATTTTATCTGGGTTTCTGCCAATAAATTCACCTCAGCTCAGTAGCTTTGACTGTAAATCTACGTACGAGAACCTTTATGTAACGTTCTGAGGTGTATTAAATCAATTTCATATTAACCCTTACTTTGTGGTGGTGGGAAA
>JARFYF010000058.1:2973377-2985570 GCA_030265395.1 Rhina ancylostomus | reverse complement strand
GTAACAGCACTACCAACTAGTCTTTAGACAGTACACAATATTTGATTATGGTTCTACAGGTATTCTTCATGGCACAGTCTAAGCAATGAGCACCATTTGCAAAGTGGTAGGATACATATTGTTTTGCACCCTCAAATGAATTTGAGAAAGTTAAGGAAAAGAAGAAGACAAAAGAACTTAAATTATTGTATCACTTTTTATGACGTGAAGCTTTCTGGTGTGCTTTACAGTCAACAAGTTACTTTTTGAATTGTGTTCCCAGATGTAATGTAACCTCAAGCTACTTGACTAAACCCAAGACTGAATTACATTATATGGCTTATGTCAACATAAAACCCAAACTACTTTGGGCTTATACAAACCATATAACTTCAGTGGTGTATGAGACACTAGCATAAAAGAGACACGGGAACATTTGCATTGCTTTCTGTACAAGTAATCTGGAACCACAGCAAGCACATTTACACAAAGCACTCAAGGCACTTCAGTTTAAAGGCTTAGTCAAACTAATGTGGTTTGAAAGAATGCCCTTCGCTCTCTGTATTTGAAACAAAAAAATGTAATTTAAGATTTGTTTATGTATGGTCTGCTACTCTGACTGATGTAGGTGTGGAACAACCTGAGGCCAAGAACCATTTTTCTTGTCTTGGGGGTTGAAGAAAAAAGGAACTTGTTTTCTAAACTGTAAACCACTGTAAAAGAGCTGATGTTGTTACCTCTGGGTGAAATTAAACCACCTCAAACCATCGACCCAGACAGGTATCAATTGATTGGACAACCAACTGATTTAGAGACAAGCTCAGTGCTTCAGAAATCAGGTCAGAGCTATTTTAAGAACCCAAAGACTCATTTTAGAGGAAGCTACTCTCAAAACCAACCACTGTGGGAGAATGGTGCATTAGAGTGTCAGCCAAGATTGGGTATAAATGCTGCAGAATTTGTAACCTTCTCAGTCAGAGGCAAGAGTGCTGCCAACTGACTCTTGGCTATTATTAAAGATGATGACACTGGAGTACAGTTTGACTTTCCCTCTTGTACTGCAAAGTTATGACAGAATATTTATTTTTGTGAACAGATGCTAACAGAGCAGATTTATTTCCATACTTCTGTACCCTGCAGGTTCCTGACACCCTCTGAACCTCTGGGAGCTCAATTCCCCTGTTACCCGGTGCTTGGAATTGGCCATTCTTTGCTCATGTGTCCTGGCTGAACTTCATCTCTGTGTAGCATCACAACAGAGCCCAAAGTTGTTCTGGCTTGTTCTGTGGAAGTCACAGAATATCGATCTGAATCAGCAGCTGATTTTTACCAGAAGCACTGAGGGTAACACAAAAGTGAGGAATTTCCAGCCTGACTAAGATCAGATTAATCATCACAGACTGGGGATCAGGCTCAGGACCTTGGTTATCTACTTCTTTCAGTTTTGTGCTGGAATGAGGATTTAATCTACGAGCCCATCACGGCAGAGTGTATGAATTCTTCAAACGTTTCAGTGCTGTGTTCCATTCCTGCCTCAAACAATTCACATCTGTTTTCTGATCATCTGAAAGACTCGCAGTACATCACCACCTCAGAGATCAGCTCCAGCACTTTTGCGTCTGAGTTAGGAAGTTGTGTGCTTGAACCCTGCGCCAGAAACCTGAGTATAAAACCCCAAGCTGACAGTACATTACAGAGGGAGAACTGCAATGTTGGAAATGCCATTTTTCAGATAAGCAGCTAGACAGAGGTTCTGAATACTCACTCATTTTAATGTAAAAGACCCCAGGACTATTCTGTGAAAGGGGAAGGATATTATCCAGAGGAGCCCATAGCTGAAATTTGTCACACAATCAGCACTGGTAAATCATGTTACGTTGTACCAATATTGTTTGTGGGAGCTTGCTCTGTATAAATTGGCTGTTATGATTCTTATATGACAATGGTGACTACCCATCAAAAAGCACCTCACTGGCTACCCCAAGATCATAAAAGACAACATACAATTGCAAGTCAATCCTGGTATCAACCACTCTCTCAGTTACTTTATTGGACTGGACACACCAGGCAGAATACAAGAACTGATACAATTTATATTTAGCTGGAATAGTTTTGCCTTTGTGTGTTAGCATAAAGAGGGTGAAGTTCATTCAGTTGCTTGTTTCCATTGAACCTGATTTTCATTTCAATCAAAGGTAACAGAAGTAAAAATAGGGAACAGCTTGCAATGGGCACTTCATCAATATCACCTGATTTCCACTCTCACCCAATGATAAAACTGCACCCAGTGGATTACACTGAAAACCCAATATTGAACCAATAGCTAAACTCATGTGGATCAATTTTACTCGCATGGGGCATATGCAACAATCAAAGTAAGGACAATCATTAAAAAAATAATTTGTTTATTTTAGTTAATGTTTTCAATATTGATGTAATGTGTGTTGTTAACATCAGAGGTGAAGCTGGATGGAATTAATTTGGAGGAGATACTGACTATGCTGGATCATTCATCTCATGAACTTAGAATGAATGTCAGGCAATGAAAATAATTTAACAAGGTCCATTGTTTTAAAAAGATTTCAAACTTTTTAAATTGGTTTATTATTGGCATATGTACTGAGGTACAGCAAAAATCTTTGTTTTGTATGCCATCCATACAGATAATTTCATCACATCGGTACATTGGGGTAGTCCAAGAGAAAGCAATAACAGAATGCAGAATACAGTGTTACAGTTACAGAGAAAGTGCAGTGCTGAGGTCAAGAGTTTTTCCTCCTTTTCTGAAAGTGCAGATTACTATTTTTGGGCTATTTCTCAGCTGGTCCCAACAGCTCTTCAAAGTAACAATTCTTCCCAAGTAAGCCTCCAAGGCATTGAATTTTATCAGGCTGTTCAACTGTAGGAACCGTCACTGCTACTTAAGATCTGCCCTCACTCAAGATTTATGCACATTTTTCAAATACCATTGAATGGAGAGCAAGCAAAGTTCATTGGTTGTTTCTTTCCCTCTCCACTTAACCAAAGAAACTGAGGCCAATTTTACATTTAAAATTCCATCCAATACAGATCAGCTAACTTTGTACAGACTCAGGACTGAACTGAATACCTTGCTACAACTGTTTCACAGTAGCACTCATTATGTAGTCATGAACTAAGCTGGCATTACCTTTCAAGGAGTTGATATCATGTTTTATAATATTATTAATAAATGAAATTCATTTGTATGAAATTCTTTTGAGTATCCTTTAACTGAAGACTTTATATTTGTTAAATGGGTTAACATTTTGATTACAGCATAAACAGAAGAATTTCAAACGACATGCAAACAAATCTCCAGCTCATTGTCATCAGTGCTGTTCAATTCATTTTCACTGCAGAATTGAGGTAAGCTACAATATTGCCCAGAAGCAATAATCAATCAAACCAGATATTTTCATAAAATTGTTTGAATTTTACTCTAAGTCAGGGTGATTCTGTAACGATTAGTATGTAGCCCAAAATCAAAATCCTGTTATAACAGAAATAAATGCAGAAAATGTTACTTTTTAATTCTTGTTATAATAGCTTATGTTGAAAAGGTAGGAAGAAAGTATTTGAGATTTAAAACAGTGTTCATGTTTCCCACAGACTGTAAGTATTGAATCTCTAACGCTTGGTGCTTGGCGGAAGAAAAAAAATCCTTTTTATATTCTTATCTTCCTCTCACAGGCTTGCCATACTGACAAGAGAGAGATGCCAGACTAGCAGAGCACTCCACTACACACTTGCTTCCCTTCCACAACACATCTGAACAGTCAACAGATGAGATATCTCGTGAGTGACAGCACCTTCCAGAGGGGGCAGTGGACAGGATGACAGACACTGCAAAGCAGTGTCATTGGGACCAGTCGTCCTCAAGCGTTGAGAGATCACTGCCTGCTGGGGAACTCGGAAAGACAGGACACAGGGACACGATGACCTCTGACAGAGTCGGAAGAGAAGCCGCTGAGCCTCGAGGTTTAACTGTGAAAACCTTTCTTTTAAGAGATGTATTTACTGAGATATTGGCAACACTGTCAAGGCCACATCTCTCACATGGGGGACAGTAATGACTATTCATGTTTTGTGGCACTAGAATTACCTGCAGACTAGACCAAGCAGAAGGAGGTGGGCTCCTTGCATGAGAGGATAACATTTGATTAGGCTGCATTTGGAATATTGTGTGCAGTTCCGGTTCTCCCCCCCCCCACCCCCAATTTGGAAGGATGTGGAGGCTTTGGAGAGGGTGCAGAAGAGGTTTACCAGGATGCTGCCCGGAATAGGAAGCATTAGCTATAAGGAGAGATTGGACAAACTTGGATAGTTTTCTCTGTGTCAGAGGCTGAAGGAAGACCTGATAGAGGTTTATAAAATTGTGAGAGGCATAGATAAGGGAGGAATATCAAATGCTAGAGGACATAGCTTTAAGGTAAGAGGGGGAAGTTTTTTTACACAGTGTGATAGGTGTCTGGAATGTGCTGCCAGGGGATGTGGTGGCAGCAGACACAGTAGTGGCATTTAAGACGGGCACATGAACAGGCAGAGAATGGAGGGTTACGGATCATGAGCCGTCAGATAGGTTTAGTTGAATTTGGCATCATGGTCAGCACCGATATTGTGGGCTGAAGGGCCTGTTCCTGTGCTGTACTGTTCTACGTTCTATGACAAAGTTGCAGATGTTAAAAACAGGGCCTTTATGGTGAATTTAATGATGATTGGATTGACCCTCAGTTTAATTAGTGGGCTCTCATCTGGGTACCACACCTTTTGGAAATAAAGCAAGGTCTTAGAAATGACGCCATGAAGTCCCAGAGATGGCTACTGGGAGAGGCTGGGGAAGCTGTGATTGCCTCCCAGTGAGTATATTCAGGAGAAATTTAGCAGAGTTGTTTAAAATTGATAGAAAGTGGGAGAAAGTGCTTCCAGTGGACCAAGGTTCAATAAACAAAGTAACGACTTGACGTTATTGGCAGAGGAACAATAACAGGAGGAGAGATGAGAACTTCTATTTGGCTGCAGGTTATTATGATATGGAAAACACTGCCAGTAAGGATGTCAGAAGCAGATTCAATAGCACCTCAAAAAAAGCAGATAAATATCTGAAGGCATAATATTTTTTTCTTTTTTTTAAATTTTTTTTTTCTTTTTTTCTCTTCTTACCTTCCCCCCACCCCGGCCCTTCTCCCTCTTATTTCCATTTCCATGGAGCAGGCTCGATGGGCCGGATGGCCGCCTTCTGCTCCCTTATCTTGTGATCTTGTGATCAAAACAACTGGCAGAACTCCAGGGAGAGAGCAGAGAGTAATTCCATACATTTTCTAAAGGGTTAGTACAGGATCAGTTGGGTGAATGGCCTGCTTGTTGGGCAGGAAAATGCCACAATTTTGAATTAGTAAACTATTTGGATTTTTGGAATGATCTAACAATTTATGTAGAAAAACAGTAGGTTTAATGAATTAACTGTCCAGCCTTCCAATAGCGAGGGATGAAGCCACAAGCTCTGGAGCTCATATCCAGTATCACACTCACTAGGTAACCATATCCTTTTCATTTAAACTGAAAAAAATCTTCAGGAGGGGCCAAGAAGAAACAACTGATAAATCAAAAGCAATATTGTCTTACAAGTGCACAGAGAAGAAGTATACATGTTGTTGTTGAGAAGAAAGGGACTTGAGTAAGTACTACACTTCTGTAGACTTCTGCTGTAAGTGTGTACAAAGTGTCGCAGTGTAAAAAGGCTCGTGTTTTTGCATAATGTCTGTACAATGAAAATCAGGTCAATTCCTGGATAGGGATCAGGAGATATTTCACTGGCTCCATTTTATGCTGCAATATTATCAGCCAATGCTAAGATTTTCAGATATGGGCTTTGCCATTTGATTAGACATGCCAAAATTGGGCTGCAGCCGGGTATCTAAAGATTTCCTGATTTCCCCTTCTTATCTCTGTAATCTCCCCCAGCTCTATAAACCTCCAAAATCTCTGAGTTCCACTCTGCAGTGCCAGAGAGATTTGTATTGCATTTCTAGAGCTTGTCCTGGCTATTAGGTAGGTATGATATTTGTAGAGATGGAAATATAGCCTGATAATCCTAGGGCATGCCAGTTTAAGGCCAATGAACAGAAAGGGAAAATATCCTTTTATTAATAGTCTCTTTGGCAGCAGTGATCTCAACAATATGTCCCTAAGCTCTTGAAATGCATCATTAAATCTGTCTGCTCCATCTCTCTCCCCTTTTAAGGTTCTCTTTAAACCCTACTTCTTTGAATAAGCTTTTGTTCACCTGCCCCAATATCTCCCTTGGTAGGGAGCTATTGATTTTTAGTGTGAGAAGACTCCGATGAATGCACCTTGGGCAATTTTACTATGATCAAGGTGCTATGTAAATACTCTTTGCATGTTAAATTTTTTTTGCATGGAATGTTGTTGCAATTGTGAAGTATTCACCTCAGAGAGAAAAGGGGGATTGGGGTCTGAATGAGCAGGATAATCTGCCTTTAACCATTCAGATCAAAGTGCTGCAAATTCTTGATGCAAAGACCAAGAAGGAAATACTAATCAGTGTGGATGAATCCAATAACAGGCAAGGCACAAAACGAAATGGTAAGAGATTAAGTAAGAGAAAGTGGAAAAAAAGGAGTAAAAGTAAGATAAATAGAAATTTTGGATGTTTTAAATCTTCAACAATTAAAGCCTGAGGTGCTCCATGGGCCTAATAGTTCATTTCCAGTGCCAGACCATCTACAATTGACTGATCCTTAGAAGAGCCATCATAATTACAGGACACGCCTCAAACGTGGGAAGTGTGATTCATCCTGACTACACAGGCACAACAATTTCACCATGTTCAGTGGGTTTCAATGGAGCTACAGAGGATGATATCATTCTTCTGGGGTCACACAACTGGGCAGTAACTGTTAGAATGATGCCTGAGGCTGATGTTCCCATTTTTGACAAGGACTATCAAGCTTATTATTGCCTTGACAATATGTTATACACTATTACACTTTTACACCTATATAGCATCAGCTCGTTCTACAGCATATTTCTTGGTAACTTTAGAGGTCAAATCCTTGGGTGTTACTGACCAGTCTCCATTTGGGGTGGTGCTGGAGGAACTTCAATTTATGTGTATTATGGAGAGGGAGAAGCAACCAACATGTCAGTAACTGTTGCTGGCTGTAATCCAGATTGGGTTCAGGTATCATGTACACTGATAGCAAACTGCTTACTGGTACTTAGAGTCTGGGCTCACACTTGAAGAGTGCCAGTCAGTTGAAATCCAAAGATAGCCAGTGCGCCTGAAGTTTAACCCAACAAGAGACAAGGAAAACAAGAATGGAAATTCAGGGAATGAATATTGGACAGAAGGTCAGGGAACAACTATTGGACTAAGAGTGGAGAATGCTTATTATTACTCATGGATGGAATGAAAAGTAACACAGCTACTAGTATAACTCAGTATTAATTAATCCATTGACTCAACGAGTGAAAGTAAAGCAGTAATTCAATCAAAGCAGATCCCAGATCCAATTCCTTTTCAATGCTGAACCAGCTGTTCTGTGTGAGGTGTGAACATATAATCCTTGAGAAGAATTGCCTGAGAATTTCAGGTAGACAATATCCATACACAGAACAGGGCTGGGGTAACATGATAACTTTGGATTTCATATTTGTCTAACTATTACTTGCCCATCCACACTTTGGATGGAATGTACTCATGGAAATGCATCTTAGTGACAACTAATGGGATTCAGGGAAGGATGGGAGAGAATTAAGGCAATACTGCCTCTAAATGATGTACCACAATGAAAAGGAAACCAGAATTCTAGAGACAATTGGTTTATTATAATGACAACTCTAATGAAATGAAGGGGACTTGCATAGTGTGGAGTCTTTTGGGACATGGGTACATGAAGGCCTTGCATCTTTTGCTACTTTAAGCAAACAAAGAGAAAGGTCAGCCCTGATTAACAGCACAGTTCCTTGAGCGAACCAAATACAGAGCAGACCAAGCACACAATGCTCCCACTGCCAGTGAAGCTCATTCAACACAGCATCAACATCTGGACCTCTTGTTCTTACATGCTAAGTATCAAACTAGAAATTGTTAAGAGGAAAGACTTGTATTTGCGTAGTTCCTTATTTAACCGCAGGATGTCACAGAATGTTTCGAGCAAGTTGTTGCTGCTAAATATGGTATTAAAAACTTAAGAAATAATATTGGGGCAGAGAGGGGTGGGGTTGTGTCACTTGACTATTCCTCAAGATCGTCGCTGATCTTTGACCTCAATGCCACTTTTGCTGCACTGCTTCCATATCCCAAATCCTTGCAACTATCGATCTCTGTTCTGAATGATCTCAATGACTGTCCTCCACAGTCCTTGCAAGATGGAAAATTCCAAAGACTCATTGTCCTCTGGGTGAAGAAATTTCTCTTCTTTGTCCTAAATGACCTCATCCTTATTCTGACACCATGGTCCAGTTGTGGAAGACATTTTCCCTACATCCAAGCTGTTGTGCCCTGTAAAAATTTTGGAGGTTTTGTTGAACTCTAGAGAATACAGATCTCATCTACTTAATCTGACCTCAGCAAACCGGCTATCCCTGCATCCAGTCAAATGAATCTGGCCTCTAAATAATGCCTCTAAATTACATATCAAAATGATGTACCAAGTAGCTCACCAGTACTCCTGGTTTAGCTTTACAAAGCACAATCAGACAAAGCACAAGTTTTCCCAGTCTGTGACACTGAGCCCATGAAAGATTGAATGCCTCCAGCTAATGAAAAGTGAACCAAAGAAAAATAAGTAGGCACAGAAAAGAACAATTACTTGACGCCAGTGGAGAGGAATTGTGGAACCAGTGCTATGAATCCCACCTGACATCAGTACTCAACAGGTCAGGCGACATCTGGAATGCCCCCAGATGAAGCTCGATGCTGCCTCTCACGGACGTGACCTGACCTGCTGAATATTTCCAGCATTTTCTGTTTTTATTTTAGATTTCCAGCATCCGCAGTTATTTTTTGATTTTTCACCTGACGTCAGGGTAAGTGATGATCTGCTGTGCGGTTTAATCAAGACACAACTCAGCTGGTGCCTTGGCCTGAAGAACTGGGACATTTCATTGGGTCAGGAGTGTGATTGCAGTTAAAGGTGCTGACTGAGCAGGAGAAAGCATGAAATGGGAATGTATACGTCATTCCACTTAAATGTAATTTATCTCAGGACTAAATTCTGGGTCAACTGGTATCAGTGGGCAGGTGAATTCTTTAGAAGAGAGTTTTCTATGAAATGGGTTGCTTGTCTTTAAAATGCTTAACTTACCAGTTCCAGCGATAAAATATCAGTCAATTTTATTGCCTGACATTTGCCACACATTGCAGATGAAGTCACTGAATATCAAAAGAACCGCAGGTGCAGGAAATCTAAAACAAATGCAGAAAATACTGGAAATACTCAGCAGGTCAGGCTGCATCTGTGGGAAGAGAAACAGAGTCAAAGTTTCAGGTTGGAGCCCCTTTGTCATTTGTGTTACATATAGAGTCTGGGCCTCCTGTTTAGGTTCAGAAACTGGAGAGGAGAGGGTGAGGGGAAGAAAAAAGAAAAACATAGGGATGCATATTTCACTGCAATAACAGTGCTTGATATTTGCCTTGCACATTTAAAAGTGAACCGCCATCAGGTTTCCTTACTCAGTGATAAGGCTTCTGAGTGCTCTACACAGATGTAATGTTCAACCTTTCCATCCAGGGAAGGATGCTTAAGTTGAAGGAACACAATTAAAGGTTGTAATGTGGCTGGTGCAGAAGGCCCTGCAATGCAGTACTGTCAGCTGGTCTTCTCAAACTTAGTCAAGCACAAAGACATTTGAGCGACTTTCAGGTGAGAGGATAGAAAGACTTTCCTTATTGGAGCAGTGTTCAATGTTTTCAGAGTTGGGATGCAGGCTGCAGTGCTTTGAATAAGTTGAAGTCTGTAGAAGTTCCCTTGTATGATAAGATGAACCCTTAACCTCACAATCTACCTCATTATGGCCTTGTACCTTACTGTCTGCCTGCACTGCACTTTCTCTGTGGTTGCCACACTTCATTCTGCATTCTGTTATTGTTTTCTCTTGTTCTATCTTGATGTACTGATGTTGTCAAATGATCTCCCTGGTTGGCATGCAAGATGAGGTTTTTCACACTACCATGGTACATGTGCCAATAATAAAGGTTTCAACCCGAAGCATCGACAATATCTTTCCTCCCACAGATGCTGCTTCACCTGCAGAGTTCTTCCAGCAGGTTGCTTGTTGCTATGAGTTTATCAAGTTGTGAGGTAGGGAGCTGACCACGAGTGTTGGAATAATCTTACTTTCGAATTTGGCATGGAGCTTTCAGCAGTTGGTGAGCTGGGACAGTGGCGAGACTGTTGATGTACAGCAAAGGGGAACTCACTTTATGTGTTAACTTACCAGGGGATGCATGTTAGATCACTAATGCTCCGCACCTTGGTTTCCTTCCCTGGTCCTGGGGTTATTGCCGACCCAATAACGTGAGTCCTTCAAAGCCCCTTTACCTTAAAGTAACATCGCTAAAGGTAGAATAAAATTAGAATGTGGGTACAAGTTAGCGGGTCAAACAACACTTGTGGAAGCAAACGGTGTTCGACTTTTTGTGTATGTCACTAAAGACAGTCCTGGGGTTGGATGCAGCAAGTCCAGTCAGCTAGGTAACTCTCTAGGGACATGAAAGGCCTCTTCAAGGGATGATTTTTCAAGGCATTCTCCTGCACATATCCTCCTTAATGTTTTTGTCAGGCTATGCCAACAGCTGCAAAGGCCAAGATTCCATGTGGCAGGCAGCAGGTGGAGAACTCTGTGGGGCAATGGAGCAGTTTCGACATCATTGGCCCTGACGAAGGTTTCTCCTGACACCGAGGAAGCTTGGCTGCCAGATAATGAATTCAGAAACAGTCGTATCTGGGTCATCATATGCTGTAAAATCAGCTTTGGACCGTAAGTAGGATTGATGTCACAGCCTTGGGAGCCCCAGTATAGAACATAGCCAAGTTCAAGCAGTTTGCAAACAAAGAGAACATTAATCTCCTTCCACGGAGGTCAAATACAATTTTTAAAAGTCTGCTCCACTGAGCAGCCTTAGGCAGCATTTAAATGTCAGCCATAGGTCAGTGGGCAGTGCATGCACCGGTGAGTCCAAAGGTTGTGGGTCCAAGCCCCACTCAAGAGTTTTGAGTGCTAGCTCAGTGCAGAATTGAGGGAACCCTGCAGTACCAGAAGTGATATCATTCAAATGAGATGTAAAATCAAGGCCCTGACTCTCTTCTCAGATGTAAATGAAATATATTATGACACTCTTTTGAATAAAACTAAAGAATTCTCTTTTGAAGAACTAAAGAATACTAGTCTGACAATATTTATTCCTCAGTCAACATCATAAAACAGAATAGCTGATCTTGGCATTGTTCTGTGCACAAGCTGGAAGAAGTGCAGAAAAGATTTACGGGGATGTTGTCACGACACAAGGGCCAGACTTTAGGGAGAGGTTGGGCCTGCTGGGGCTTTATTCATTGGAGCGTAGGAGAATAAGGGGTGATCTTATAGAGGTGCATAAAATTATGAGGGGCATAGATAGGGTGAATGTACACAGTCTTTTCCCCAGGGTTGGGGAATCAAGAATTAGAGGGCATAGGTTTGAGGGGAGAGGTTTAATAGAAATCGGAGGGCCAACTTTAACACCCAGAGGGGTGGTCCATATATGGAGTTGCCAGAGGAAGTGGTTGGGGTGTGTACAATGTTTAAACATTTAAAAGACACAGGCAAGTGGGATTAGCTTAGATGGACGTCTTGGTCAGCATGGATGAGTTGGGCCAAAGAGACTGTTTCTGTGCTGTATGACTATGACCTATGACAAATCAGCAGCTGTGTTCCTGAAGTGACATCAATGGTTAAACTTCACTGGATGTAAGTCACTTTGGGTTAACGCAAAGCTATGAAAGGTGCTATAGAAATGCAATACATTTTTCTTTTTTAAACATCGAGGATGTCTGGGAAATAAATCCATGTGAGCACATGTGTAAGCACACACACAAATGTTCATAAGCACATACAGAGGTGTGCACACTCCTATCAGCACATAGAAACACAAACAAAGTTTAGAAGACACAGGAGACTGCAGATGCTGGAA
>JARFYF010000058.1:2931198-2946503 GCA_030265395.1 Rhina ancylostomus | reverse complement strand
TGTTTGGTCCTGAGGAAGTATCCTGACTCCAGTCTTGTACCAGTGTGCTGCATTTGGGTTCTCTGTGAGCTTGCTCTCTTTACTCAACATTGTGACAGAGTTTATTGTCATGTGCACAAATACATGTCTGCACCAGTCCAATGAAAAACATACTTGCAGCAGCATCACATAAGCAGCATTCACAAGAAAAACATAAATTATACCCAGCTTTTTACAAGAAAGAACACAACTAGAACAAATAAAAGTCCATTTTAGTACAAAGTGGTTGAAGTGGTCATATTGTTGCTAAATTGTAGTGATTAGGGTTGTGCCCGTTGTTCAAGAACTGAATGGTTGAAGGAAAGTAGCTGTTCCTGAGCCTGGTGGTGTGGAACTTTAGGCTTCTGTACCTCCTGCCTGGTGGTAGCTGCAAGAAGGTGTAATGCCTCATATAATGTCATGTAACGTATTCATGTAATGCCTCAGCTATACCTTCCACCTCCCATGAGTAAACGTATTTTTGGTCTCCATTCAGCTCTACCCCTCCTCTTGCAACCTTTTTCCAGTCTGCATGCTGAAGGAATATTTTTGGATTTCCTTTCACTTTTGCTACCAGTCTTTTCATGTGCTCTCTCTTTGCTTCTCTTATTTTGTTCTTCAATTCCCTCTGAACCTTTCATCGCCAGTCTAGACCTCACTTGTACTAACAATTGGGTATCAGTATTTTGCTTTTTCTTTCTGCTCTGTTTTGTTCACCCAGGGAGATCTGGCTTTAATTTTCCTTCACGGGGATGTACCTGGGCATAGCTGAAACATCTCTACTTTAAAGGCCTCCTGTTGTTCAATTACAGTTTTGCCTGCCAAGATTTGATTCCTGTTTACTTGGGCCAGATCTGTTCTCATCCCAATGAAATTGGCCATTCTCCAAATGACACAACATAGAGCCCATCAAGTTTGCTGTGCCAAACACAAAGGGCATTGCTGATCTGGTCAAAGGCCTTAACTCCATTTTCCTGTCTGTTCCCCATAATTATTGATTCCTCTTCAGTGAAAATTGTTCCATTCTGGGAAAGGCATGTTTTAACAGCGATGTGAAATGGGCTACATGTGTGCTTTGCATGGGCCTCCCACTGTTAAGAAGTTATACACAACAGATTATATGTTGATGGTTGCAAAAATACCTGAAACAATCTGGAGGGACAGAATTAGCAGTCACTTGGAGAAGAGTGGGATTGCTTAGAGAAATCCGGCATGGATCGTTCAGAGCATGACTTTATGAAGAGAGGGTTCTACATGTCCAGAGAGGCTCAAAGGGCTTTCCTCCATTCACTCTGCCACTGCATGGCAAGGAGGGAAAGTGGGTAGGTTGTGAGTTGCAAGTTGTAGAAGAGCAGAGGTTCCGATCTTTATTCAGGAGAAGTCAGAACCTCCATGGTTAAGTTTGGGCCACAGTCGGGTGTGGGGAGAGCGGGGCAGGGGGGTGGTGGTGGAGGGGAGGAGAGTGTGACAGCAATATTTTTTGAGGGGAGTGGGGCAGGTAGGAGTGTTTGAGTCCCTGAGCAATCTGGGGTCAGGTGGTGGCAAGTGAAAGGAAACCTGCTTCGAGGAGTGGGTACAGATGGTGACAGGTCCAAGCGAAAGGCTCCACTGCTTCTCACTTGGTCCCCTTCTATGCTCCCTGAAACAGACCTCACATTCGCTGTGCAGCTCACGAGTAGGGCAAACACAGGTGACCTTTGTATAAGTTGTCTCCAAAATTGCATGCTTCACCATTGGACACGACTGTGCTTCCATTTGCAAGTACGCCACACACTCAGAGGACCCGGAAGCAACTTGACAACTTTCATTAAACACAGAGTGAGTGCCTGTTCATTTTCAGCGATCAGGTTTCTGATTAAATTCTTTCATATTGCCACAGGTTGTGCCTTGTGGTAATATTTCTAGGCCAGAGATTTTGGATGGGTTCTATGTTGACTAGCTGGAAAAGTGCAATTTTAGAATCAGAGAAAACTACAACACAGAAGGCTGTTGTTCCAATAAGTGTCTGTGGATGGACTGTTGGCTTGCATAAGGAAATATAAATATTGAGGAGGGTTTGGAAAATGTGGTTTTACATAGTTTGGATCAATTCAGATCACAGGGGACATGTGTTTAAAATAACGAAAAGATGGAGCAAGGCAGGTGGAGAGCAGAAGAACTGGAAGTGGACTTCACTTACAGGATCAAAAAGCAAAGACAGACTGGAACAGTACAGCAGGGGACCAGGCTTTTCAGCCCATGATGAGGAGAAGGAAAAGTAGAAACTGGGTGTTACTTTTTGGAAAGAACCAATTCATAAACTGGTGTTTACTAGTTTCTCAAGCGAAACAAAGATTTCCACAAGAAGAGAACGCCAAATCAGAATTGGCCTTGACAAATTAAAAGTCTGACATTGATTGGACACAATGATTTCTCCTGTGTCTACCACCACCTGCTAGTTACGGACAGTCACAGTTTAGTTGGTTAACAGCCTGTGATCCCTTCTGAAGGCCACCCAGGAGATCACTAGTCCCAGAGACAAGTGATCAGGGCCACAGGCCCACAGGGAGTGTGAACATAACAGACACTGAATGGGCTGTGGCTCATCTGCATTTTGTAGCTTTTCTGTATTCTGAGTTACAGGGGGAATGACAGCTCTTGGTCAGCTCTGTCACATTGTGAAACTTTGGATTAACAAGTGCTTAATGGAGAGAGAATGTGGCGAACCAGTGATGGGCCAATCAATTACATGATAAAGCTTCGGAGGCTACAGTCAAAAAGGCATGACATGGCCTGGGAATTCACCCTCACTCCCTCAGTGCTGCAGTGGGTGCTGATTGTTCTGTTGGCTTCAATGGAACCCAGTTTCAGAAGCAGATCTCTGTATTTTGCACTTAGTGAATGGAACTTTGGGTGAGTTTCAACCTCAAGGTTTTCCAGATCAGAAAAATTCACTCGCAGAAACTCTCATAACCTCTGAATTGTTAATTGGAAATCTGCCATGATTTTGCAAGTCTTTATATGCCATGATTTTACAAATTTTACAACTCTTTGCCATGATTTTTTATTTTAACTCGGTTTTAACCTAATTAAACTGGCATTGAAGCACTGCTGACTGTAAAATCTTGGCCTTCATGACCAGTGCTGTGCTGAATCACACTGAGTGTTGTGGTGTTGTGCTTTTTGTTAGGATTTATGACATTTACTGTGCTGCAGCATTACAAAAGGTGTTTGTTGTGAAGATTACCTTGACATTTAATGGGATCACAGTTGTACCTCTGTGTGCTGGCTTTCTGAATGTAAGTAGTTTGAGGCCTGAACAGCCTGATGTTCAATCAATTGTTTTAGTTGCATTGAGAGAATTGATGATGACTCGTTCTGGCCCAGCTGTCAGGGGTGACAGACTGATGTGCTCCTGATGAGCAGACACAGTGTTCACTGTGATGGCAGGCTGATTAGGCCTCAGACACGTTGTTGTCCATTGCCCTGGCTCCTGGTTTTGATTGCCACCACCCCACCCCCACCTCCATAAGACTTCCGTTTTCTCACAAAGCAACCCTCTGGGAAAGCAGAAAGACCAAGCAGCCTCTACGTGGAGTGGGAGATGAGACACATCCTGCTGATGGAATGGGTGCATTCTTTCAAATTGTAATTCCCACCATGAGACAAAATGTGTCCCTTGGGCTGTGGCGTAGCAATCTGGGCGATTCTTCATGTGCTGGAGGATTCTGACCAACGGTGATGGCCAGGCAGAGGCAGAATCCTCTGAGCAGCTCATTCCTGGTGATTATTACCCCTGTTCACCCTGGAAGACTTGACGGTGTCATTAGTTTTTAAGCCTGGCCACACTCTCAGCTCTCCCCATGGTGTCACGGGGACTGGAACATTTACCCATTCAGTGCAAATTCAGCCCATTGTAAATCCAGTCCTGATACAGGGTTTCAACCTGAAACATCGGCAGTTCCTTTCCTCCCATAGATACTGCTTGACCCACTGAGTTCCTCCAGCAGATTGTTTGTTGTCTCCAGCCCGTTGTAACATGGGCTCAGTGATGGCCAGCAATATGCTTTAATCCCTCCCACTGCTCTGACGTGAGAGGGAGAGCCGTGCTGGGCTCTGCCCGAGGAACAGACCCACCCAGTATAGGATGAACTTCGGATCGACGGCATTGAGGTCAAACTTGGCTCGATACTAACAACCAAATGGGTGGGCTTGGCTGATAGTGATGTTAAAACTTTAAAAGTTCCCAAACCTGGCTCAAAATTAGTCACACTCCAGCACACTTCTTTAATGGAGCAAAGAGCTTGTCATTGGACTGAAGTGGAGCCACATGTGAAGATATTGGAGCAGGTGACCAAAGGTTTGTTTACACGTTGATGTTTCTACGGAGTGGAATAAAGAGACGTACAGAGACAGATGTTTCTTTATTATGTTCATTCAAAGGATTTGGGCTTTACAGGCTGAGCCCATCCCTAGTAGCCCTTGAGAAGGTGGTAGTGAGCTGCCTTCTTGCACTGCTGCAGTCCATGAAGTGTGGGTACACACACAGTGTTGTTAGGAACGGAGTTCCAGGATTTTGACCCAGTGACAGTAAAGGAACAGCGATATATTCCCGTCAGGATGGAGTGTGGCTCGGAGGCCAACTTCCAGGCAGTGTTGTTCCCCGTGCTTTTGCTGCCCTTGTCATTCTAGCTGGTAGAGGTGGTGGGTTTCTAAGATGCTGTCGAAGGAGTCTTGGTGATTTGCTGATGTGCATCCTGCAGATGGTACAAACTGCTGCTACTGCATGTTGGTGGTGGAGTGAGTGAACGTGTGGATGGGCTGCTATGTCCTGTATGGTGTCAAGGTTCTCGAGTATTGTTGAAGCTGCATCCATCCAGTCAAGTGGAGAGTGTTCCATCACATTCCTGACTTGTAGATGGTGAACAGGCTCTGAGGAGTTAGGAGGTGAGTTACTCGATGCAGGATTCCTAGCCTTGAAAGTTAGGTCCTGGACAGCTGAAATAGAACCACAAGATTTTTTCCATCTACCTATGAGAGCCTTAGGGCCTCAAACTTAACTTGAATGACAGGTCCTCCAACGGTGCAGTACTCCCCTAGCGCTGCAGTGGGAGGTGAGCTAAGACTCATGGTATGGGGATTGAACCCATAACCTTCTAACTCAGAGGAAACAGGGCCAGACTTAACACTTGTACATCGTTAGTGGATGATTAAAGTTAGCACTCTGGAATGAGCACTGTTGTGTCGAGAGGGTGAGGATGCTTCTGGAAGGAGAAGGTACAATCAGTCATGGTTCCCACTTGCAACCACCATTGAGTTCTTGTCTCCTGCCAAATATGTATGTATCTGCGTCAGTTACAAGACCTCTAGCCTGTTTTGTTTCCATTCTTACAGTCTGCCTTACCCTTTCACGGTTGGACAAGGTTCCAGAGGGCTTGCCAGTTAGTGTAATCCTAGCAGAAAGCCAGTGCCTCGAAAGGGTCGACACAGAGCAGCTCCGTTCATTGTGTGCATGGACCTGAGGGGTTAATCGGCTCCCTCTTGGAAAAAACAGCCAGAAAATCAGCAGCAGTTCCTATTGCTGGCAGAAAACCATGCAGCGATGTAAGAATGACAAACAGGTACATCAGCCCATAATGAAATATCCCAGCAAGCACCATTAACATCAACACACATCAGCATCAAACCCTGACAGCACTGACTCCTGCTTTCATATGCACCTATTAACTCAGTAACAACAGAAGGCAGAAGAGAGCACAGAGGGTTAAATAGCTTAATTCCAGACGTTAACTTAAACTTTCACTGTGCTCTCGATGAGTGAGTAGCCATGGAGACTCTGTCATATCCCCTCTCACTCCTCTCTGATTAATAATTTAATTGCTCACCCATCTGATTCTGTAGCCCGTTCTCACTGCCAGTTTTATGTGGTTATGGTCTGATGATTTCCTCTTTTGTCTTTTTCCTCTCTCTCTCCTTCTGAAGGCATCGAGCCATTGCCCATTTGACTGCGCAGGGCATCATGACCAAGCCAATAGCCGAGAGGCAAACAACGCATGCAATCTGCAGCTCAATTTATTTGAAAGGAGCAGTAACGAGGCCCAAGACCAGCTCACGCATTCACCCATCAATCGGCCAGGACCCTGCATGGTATGCAAGGCAAAGGAAGGCACAGGCTCCAGACAAGGTGAAAGGAATGACATTATAAAGCTTGCATCGCCTCAGAATAAATACACAATTTCATCAAATTAGTCATTCAAGGTAATTAAAAAAGTTGATAAGGTAGTCAGAGAGAAATTATATCCTCTGGTTGGGGGGGGGGAGCAGAACCTTAAAATTTGAACTGGGCTGGTTAAATGGATGTCAGCAAGCTCTTCAGACAAGGCACAGCGGGAACTGAGAACACCCTCTCCCAAGATCTGGGCAGTGATGGGGGGGTGTGGGGGGTTGCAGGGGGAGGGGGGTAATTGAAAATTACACGAAAGGGGGACTGGTAGATTTACTTTAAGTAAGGGATGAATAGTTATCAGACCAGAATAGGTCAGTAAGCCATAATTTTGCTGAATGTCAGAACAGGCTTGAAGGGCTGATTGGCCTCTCCCACCAATGGTGTTTCCATTAGGACAGTAAAGAATTACCTTACACAGCAACAGCTCCAATGATGGGGTAATTGTGTGCTACTGAGTCCTACAGACAGTAAGTATCAGATCAGATCTGTGGTCTCTGCTAACTCAGTGGTGCTGAGCTGAGGCATTACGATCTGCTTCACTATGCAAGGCAATATTCTGCACCTGATTAGGATTACATGGGTCATGATGGAAAGTATGAGGCAGAGAAGATTAGGCTCCACTGTGATGCCCACTATAGTCAAATAGCTTGCCCATAGACACACAAAGAGTGGCCATTTCAGTGTGTACTAGAGGCAACCTGCTCTTGTGGAACCAAACAATAGGCCACGCCAGTGGTTTCTGGGGAGGTAGAGGCAAAAATGGCTTTTGAACCATCAATTGTGGTTCAGTGGGTAGCATTGAGATGAAAAATTGTGGGTTCATGTCTCACTTTGGACAGTCGATCATGAAGTCCTAACTGATGTTACCAAAGCATTACTGAGGGAGGGTGACATTGCTGAGGCAGTTGTCTTGGTGGAGGCATTAAACTAAGACTCCTTCTGCCCTCTGAGGTGGCTGTAAAGAAACCCAGCCACTATTTTGAACAGCAGAGGAATTCTGACCAAAACTGATCCCTCAATCAACATCAGAAAACAGGTGATCCAATCATTAAACTTTACTGTTAGTGAGGGCTTGCTGTGCACGATGTGCATTACAACAGTCATTCCATTCAAATAGAACTTCATTTGTTGTAAAGTGATTTGGAACATCCTGAAGTTGCAAAAGGGGTCATGTAAACGCAAGGCTTTCTTTTTTAAATATATCTATAACTGCATTACATGCTTAATAAAGCCACTTGCAAAGAAAGCACAGATGTCTTGTCAGCAGTGTGTCTTTGTGGCATTGCAAGTGATCCCAGCCAAGAAGCTCTGTTACATTAAGGTGATTTCCTTCGAGACTTTGGCTATTACTGTGTCAAAGATTGTGTCCCACATGAACTCAATGTGGACGCTATCACGAACTGAGGAACATTAGAAGCCAAGAGCATCCCTTTCCTTCAGCAATGTCATCGTCCGCATCAGTTGCAGGGAGCGGAATGACATTATTATTCAATTCAAGGGCTGAGAACTAATATTGACAGTGCAATTAATGCAAAAGTGGCCTGAATCTTTCTGAAAGCCCTGTGTGCAGATGGTGTAGGTATGCTGAGATGATGGTGGTCTATCAGCTCCCTGTAGGAGAAAGTTAAGTGACTGCTTAGGTAGGCTTGTTTCTGCTTTGAACAGCAGAGCCACATGTATGGTTAAAAAAAATCCTTTGAACCTCAAGAATGATGAGCTGAATTACAGAGGCTGCAAATAAGCTGACTAGCTCACAGTATCCTCAGATAACGGAACTCAATCAGTGATGGGTCACATGGTTCAAAGCCACATTTCATAGCAGCAATTGCAATGAAAAATCCAAGGTGACAGTTCATTTTCCCACTGACAATTCTTCGGTCTCACTCTGTGCGTTCCCAGTCAATTATGCTGCAGCCTGGAGCTGCAGCGCTGATGGGTTCAGTGTTTGCATTCTGATCGCCTCTGCTCTCTGGAACAGGTTTGCTGTCAGAGTGATTGTCTTCGGGGAGGCTGTATCCTTGCCTCCCCCCACCGCTGCCGAAACTTAGCTGAAATAGAAACCCTTCTGCCTCTCCCCCTACTCACAGACCACTTATGATGAGATTCAGCGAGAAAAGATAAAAATAGGCTTGTAGGAGAGGGGAATGAAACGGAGAGAATGAGAGCACAAGAGGCTATGGAAGAAAGGGAGTTAGCCTGTGTCTGTAAAATCAAAAAGGAAGAAGGCATGACAGAGAATGACTGTGGGTTGAGAGATAAGAGAGAAAATCAGGGAATAAACTTCTGTGCTTTCATTGTTCCACAATTGATGGCCATTCTTCCCGCTACCCAAACTCTGAAACTTCTTCCATAAGTTTCTTCACCTTTTCTCTTTCTTTATTTCCTAAGATCTACCTTTTGAGGACGTTGTAGGTGGCCTGTTTTGTTCAGTGTTAGAATTTGTTTGAGAAATCTTTGGATGTTTTATTACGTTAAAGGTGCCATACAAATGCATGTGTCTGTTATTATTATTGATGGGCCCAGTTAGTTAAGTGGACCACCCACCTGAGGTACTTAGATAAGCAGCAAGGTGTTGGCTGGTCTGTGCAATTAGTAATTGGTTTATTATTGTCACATGTACCGAGGTACAGTGAAAAACTTTGTTTTGCATGCCATCCATACAGATCATTTCACAACATACATCGAGGTAGTACAAGGGAAAAGCAATATCAGAATGCAGAATATAGTGTTACAGTTACAAAGAAAGTGCAGTGGGGGTAATGAAAATAACTGTAGGAGCATTTTTAGTTAGAAGGAAGAGAAATCAGACAGGGTTGATCCACCGGATTATGTGTGTCAGCTAAGAGCATGTTTGGATTCAACTGTGCTGCCTTGCATTGATGGATGGCCCATCAACACTTAGACCTGAGATTTCTGCATGAAGAGTGACAACATGGGTGCAATGCCAGAGTTAATTTGACAGCTTGTAACCCCAACGTAAAACAAAGACCTTCAGGAACGGAATCTGGCAGGAGAACCCTTCGAAAGTGCAGGATGGAAGTGTGTCAACCAGAGTTCACTTTTGATGGAGTGCAGCTTCCATCGAGTGCAAGGGGCACTAATTTGTGAAGTGTGGGAATTCTAAGCTGGTGATCCCATTCTAAACTTGAGTTACAATTTGAATTTTGAATTCTTCCACAGTATTAATGATCCAAATTCTCATGCTGCATTGAACAGACGGCAACCCAATTTGAGGAATGTATTCAGAGGTGGAGCAGAAAGAACAGAGTGACCCAGCCAGCTTAGTGAAGAAAGGAGGACTTGAATTTTTATATTACCTTTAACAACCTTGGGATCCTCTGAAGTACTTCACAGCCACTGACACACATTGAGTGGTCATTCTCGTAAAGTTGGAGCCTTACCATCAACTTTGCACAGCAAGTGCCCATGGTGAAGTGATAATGACTACATAATCTATTGATAGTCACTGTGAGATAAATGCTGGCAAAACCCAATCTGTACTGAGGAGGAAGTATTTGTGTGTGTTTCTCCTAGGATAGTCTCACATCACGTCTTTGTCATCTGAGAGCGGTGGGTGAAGAAGGAACTACCTGACTATTGTGTCATCCCTAGCTTGACAGGTAGATATCTCTTCTCTCTGACTCAGCACATTGTGGGATTCAGCATCAGAAGCTTGAGCTCATAATCCACTGCCACTAATACAGGAACGTCGTTAGAAGCATCCCCTTTCAGTGAAGACATTAAACTGAAGCCTGGCCAGACCTCTCACATGCATTCAAAAGATTTAGCAACACTATTTCAATGAGCTGGGGTGTTGTCCCAGTATCCTGACCAACATTAGTTCAACACCACTAAAGTGATCAGTGACTCAGTCTTTTGCCCATGGTTGGAGAATCAAAAACTATAGGTTTAAGATGAGAGGGGAAACATTTATTAAGAATTTGAGGGACAACTTTTTTAATCAAAGGGTGGTATCCACATGGACTGAGCTGCCACAGGAAGCAGTTGAGGCAGGTACAATAACAACTTTTAAAAGACAGTTGGACAGGTTCATGGATTGGAAAGGTTTAGGAGGTTATGAGCCAAACATAAATGGGGCTAGCTTGGATGGGGCACTTTGGTCAACATGGACCAAATGGGCTGAAGGCCCTCTTACCGTGCTGTATAACTCTATGACTCTAAAACTAAAGTCAAGGCAAGGGAAGTCAAATAGCTTTTGATTCAAACAGAGATGAATTGCATAAAGGACGATTATGCAGAGTCACTTTTAAAATAGGCAATGATGATATAAACTGTTTAATGGACCATCTTGTACAAGCTATTATCATTGGACAATCCCTGGAGCTGCGTGATCTGTGGACAAGTGAAAATAAACACCTGACAACATAAAGAAATGGTTTTCAGTTCTGCAGCAGGTAGAAGCTAGAATTTGTTATGACTCATGACTTTCTCAGTACCAGCACAGTATGTTGGAACAGAAGCCAGATAAATGGCAGCAAGGCATTGTCACCTGCTCCTCTGACAACTTTCTACTGTGCTATGGCATTTCTGGGAAGCAGTCATGATTCAGGGATCGGTGATTCCTGTGCTCAACCATCTCACATTACTTTCCCTATTGCCCCTAATCTGGATTGAAGTTTGAGGCTTGTGATCCCCTCAGCTTCAAGTAAGGGAATCTGGCTCCTCACTTTTGTATTTAAACAGGAGGCATGGGAGCAAATTGAAAAACCTCAAGCAAAGTGCTGGTGACATTGATACAAAGGTCGATTATACTTATAACTACAGCTGACAGCAGGAGACTTTTCTCCTATATATTGCTGCATTACAGCAGAGACTACAGTTTGAAAAGTACTTGATTGGATGTCAAATGTTTTAAGACGTCCTGAAGCTGTGAAAATCACTATCAAAATGCAAGTTTTCTTTCTCCTTTCTCACCTGAGACTATCTTTATATGTTGATGGAGTAACCTTGGGATCCACCAGCCCTCGGTCCACATCATATTTCTATGGGTGACAGAATGAGGCCATTTCAGCCCATCGAGTCCATGCTGGGTCACAGACTGATCCCGGCAACCTATTGTCCCCAGATTCTCATCAACTCCCCCCAGATTCTACCCCTCACCTTCACACTAGGGGAAATTTACAATGCCAAATTAACCTACCAACCCACACATCTTTGGGATGTGAGAGGAAACTGAGAGGAATCCCATGTGAGAATGTGAAAACTTCACACAGCTAACACCAGAACTGTGTTACTGGAGTTATAAGGCAGCAGTTCTACTATCTGTGACACTAGGTCCTCCATACAGCTTCCCCACTCCCCCACCATCAATTACCCAGAGCACCAATCCCCATGGATTTGATTCAGTGAGAGGGCCTAAATATCCCCAATCCCAACTGTGCAGTGCTTTTCTGTGCATTGAATGATTTTATGGATGTTGAACAAAAGACAAGTATTTGCCATTGCTGGGACAAGCTCCCTTGCTCTTCCTTGAAGTAACTCCAGGCAATCTTCTACATCCACTTAATGGCAGGTGGGTACTGATTAAATGTCTCATCCAAAAGATGACACCCTCTACTGTATAGCATTCCCTCAGCACTGCAGTGGGACTCTGGATATTGAGCTGCTCAGTATCAGATCACACACACTCTGTTGTAGTCTTGTGGTTCAGATGAAATTTCTTGTTCGTGTGAAGTTCACAGAGTAAATAGTATACATGGTAATAATAAATAGAACAGGAAATACACTGATGAGTGCAAAACAATAGATTGGTGCAAAGATTGTAGTGCAGTCTGAGGTAGTGCAAAAAGAAATGCAAAAGTGACAGCAATGGAATAACTGAGAGAGGTAGGGTTAACAGTCCAAGACTGTGGCAGTACCACTGAGAAGAAGATGTGGAAGAGGTGATTGGTTTAGAAGTCTGATACCAGTGGGGAAGGAACTGTTTTCGTCTGGGCCTCAGGACTTTCAAGCTCCTGTATCTTCTCCCAGAAGGTAGAAGAGAGAAAAGGGAATGGCCAGGGTGGCAGACATCCTTGACGATACCATCAGTCTTCCTGAAGCAAGGCACCGTAAAGATGGACTGAATGGAAGGAAGTGACGAGCCCATGATAGACTGGACAGTGCTCACTTCCTCAGTGTGGGCTGGATTGAGAGAGGAGATATAACTTTAGTTCTGGGGGACTTCAGAACAAATGTGGAGCTTTGGCAACAGTTCCAGTTTATGCTCAGCTCAGACCAAGAAAGAGGAAATAATTCCTTTCCCATCTGGCATTGCATGTCTGTCCTCACGCAAGGTCAGCTCTTGTCTGTGAACAACACGCATCAAGAAAATGGTAACAATTTACAGATTGTAATACTAACGCCTCAGGGTAGCCTTGGGACAACTCTTCAGAATACATGGAGGGTTCACTTTCATCTGAAGCAGCCTGACTTTGAGTGTTCCTCAGCACCTAGCTTCGTAAATGAGCTCTCTAAACCGTGCATGTCAGATACCCAGCATTGCTGAGGAGATGATACTGCAAGATAAGCAATGCTGCTGATGGAGTGTCCATTTGTCTGGCATGCCTGATGGGTGCTACAGACACACTGAAGCATGCATCAGTCAACTGCATTGATGGCGTGTCACTCCTATGTGAAACCTACACCACATTTTAAGTGGCTGAGTGGGAGCTCTGAGTCAGAGAGTTGAGAGTTCAAGTCCCACTCTAGAGGGTTGAGCGCATAATTGCGACTGCCACTCCTGGCGCGTTACTGAGTAAGTATTGCTCTCTTGAAGGGACAATGTCTCATTGTCGGGACTTCCACCTTTCAGATGAGATTTTAAACCAGGGCTCTACCTTGCCTCACAGAAGGATGTGAAATGTTTCATCGCACCGTTCATGAAAGAGCAAGGCTGTGCTCCCAAAAGTTCTTAGGCCAAAATTTATCACTCACCCATCATCACCGTGGTAGATCATTTGCCAATATCACATTACTGTCTATGAGATCTTGCTGTGGACGTTGGTTGCTACATTCCTCTGTCATAATAACAATAATGTACATGAAAATCATAAAAACCTGCAGATTTTGGAAATATGAAATAAAAACAGCAAACACTGAAACACCCCACACAGGGTCTTTAACTGAAACGTTAACTCGGTTTCCCTTTCCACAGATGCTTCTGACCTGCTGAGTGTTCACAGCATTTTTTGGTCTTATTTTGAAATTACTTTACTGTCTGTTAAGTGTTTTGTGTTGTCCTGAGGTTGTGAAAGATCCTCAATAAATGCAATATTTTTCTATTCTTTTCTCTAATCTAATCACTAATACATTGAATGAGGCATTCAGGAGAAATCCCTTTCTCCAGAGACTGTGTATGGAAATGGTTCCTGAAAGGAAAGGCTGAAGTGAACAACAAAGATGAATTCTAGGGAAAGCTGATCAATACTCAAAGAAGAAAGGGATAGAGTTTGAAGACATGGGGAGATGGAAATGCTCAGAGCAGGTTGGTGTGGAGAATTAACACTAGCAAGGAACACTTGGGCTGAATGGCCTGTTTCTGTGGTGTGAGTGGTTTGTAAGAGCTGTGGAACTCTTTCACTGTGGCACTCAGTTCAAAATAAAGTTGACTCCAGAAATGATCGCACTGCATTCGCCTCAGTCAGCTCATGATGAGATTCCTCCCCATTTTGTGTGGCAGTTAATGCAGAGGTAAAAAAGAAATGATAGACCTTGCATTTGTTTTATTTCCTTATGATATTATAGAAGGAAGCTATTCAGCCCATCGTCTATGCTGGCTCTCAGAGCAATCCAACCAAATCCCATTCCCCCACTTATTTCCCTATAACTTATTCCCCTTCACATTCCCGTCTGCTCTATCCTGAATTCTCCTGTCGAGACCCACACCAGGGACAATTTACAATTGCCAATTAACCTACCAGCAATTCCTTGGGCTGCGGGTGGAAACCAGGGCACCGGGGAGAGACCAACATGATCACAGGGAGAATGTGCAAACTCCATGCAGACTGCACTAGAGGTCAGGATTGAACCCATGTTTACTAGCTTTTGCAATCTCAGACCCTCCGAAAACACTTTACAGTCAGTCTTGAAGTGCTGTCACTTTGCAATGTGGAAAATCAGCGGGCAATTTGTGCACAGCAAGCTCCCACAAAGAGCAATGAGATCGGAAGAAGCCAGGGAATGTTAAGCAGAAAGAACTGAAAGAAACCCCTATTTGTAAGCATAAAAATGAGAGTTTCCAAAAATAATTGCATCCTCCACAAGCACAAGCATTTGAGGAATGATGTGCTTATTTAAACTGGATTTATTAATTTGTTAGGTCCTGGAGTTCCTGCCAAGAAACATATCTTCCTGACTGCTGGTATTTACAAAATTGGCAGAAGCTTCATGCTGCTGCCAGCCATCTGAAGCAAAATGTTCAGAAAAAGGAGCAGTAGCAGCACCACGAGACACAATGCCAGCACTCAGGGATGCAGCTCCTGGGATGTGCAGTCTGTTCTGAGCACTTCCAGTAACACAGACAGGAGCAACAGTGAGTGCAACAGCAAACACCAGCAGCTCCAGCACAAACTCCAGCACCTCTTGCAGTAGCATGTCAGGCAGGCAGACAACAATACCAGCAGCCTCAGAGAAACAAGCAGATCCAGTAAAAGCACAAGCTCCTCCAGCAGCACAAGAAAAACCAATGGCCCCAGCAATAATGGAAGCAACACCAGTCACTCCAGTAGTTCCGGTAGGAATGCAAGGAACACCAGCACCATGTCAAAGTCAAAGTCAAAGTCAAATTTATTGGCATCTGTGCAAGTACGTTTGTGCAAAGGTACAATGAAAAACTTACTTGCAGCAACATCACCAGCACATAGCATCAGATGCTCATTCTCAACAAAAACATAAATTAACCACAGTTCTTATAACAAAGAACATATTTAGAACAAGAAAGCAAAACAAAGTCCATTGCAGTGTAAAGTGGTCAATGTGGTCATGATGTTGTTATATCGAGGTAGTGATTTGGGTTGTGCAGGTTGGTTCAAGAACCGAATGGTTGAAGGGAAGTCACTGTTCTTGAACCTGGTGGTGCGGG
>JARFYF010000058.1:2856309-2867461 GCA_030265395.1 Rhina ancylostomus | reverse complement strand
TACTTACTGTAACGTGAAAGGATGAGGAGTGATCCTATTAAAATAATCAAGTTTCTGAGGTCTTGATGGGATGAACACTGAGATGAGATTCCTCTCCAGGAGAAACAAGCTTGGGAATAGTGTTTGATCTGGGTCAACCATTTCAGACAGGGAGGAATTTCTTCTGAAGATTGAAAATCCTTCTCATTCTCCACATGAGAGCTATGGGTGTCAAGTGGTGGAGTATATTCGATGGTGAGATGAGATGAATTCTGGACTGTTGGGGAGTGGAAGGTTATGGGGGAAATGGGCAAGAAAATGGAGCTGAGACCAAGGTTGGCTGTGGTCCTCTGGAAGGATGGGGCAGATTTGAGGGACCAAATGGCACCATCCTTCTTTTGCTTCTGGTCATTCAGAGGCTGAATGAACAGAAGGGGCATTTGAAATTGAGAGAGAGAGTGGCCTGACAGACCTCCCTTTTATTCAGTGAGAAATAAACATTCAACGTCAATTGCTATTCCTTTTATTTCCTTAATCTGTGGTGTCACCATCTCTGACATATCCACAGCAGCTCAGCACCTATTGCCCTTGATGCAGGAAATTCCAAAGATTTGCAAGCCTTGGTGTGGAGAAGTTTTCTCCCATCTGTCTCCTTTCTGTCCTGTTGGAATGATACCTATTCTTCATCAAAGTGAAACAGTCTTGCAGCATCTGCTCCGAAGCTACCACCATGTATTCTAATGAATTGCAATCCACGTTAGCCCATCGTACTCGATCAATCCATTCAAGGCAGCCCTGTTATTTCAAGGAATCCAAGTATTGAACTTTTGTATCCCATCCAAGATGTGCATATTCTTCCTTGAGCCAGGGAGCAGGATATGTTGTACTGTTGCTTTTTCTTCCCAAAAGCCTTTATAACTGCAGCAATGCATCCTTATCTTTGACACCAATCTCAGTGCAATGAAGGCCAGCTTACCATTTGCCTTGCTGTTTGCTGCAGTTGCATGTTAATTTTCCATGACCTGGCACCCTGGTTTCAAATAGCATTTATTAGTCTTTTTGTTTTTAAAAGATCTTCCTTTTTTTATTTACATTTCATTCTTCCTCAGTGAATGTCCCAACGTTACAGCCCATCTGACACTGCCACCTATGGCAGGAGGATGGAAACTTGGCCTTGTGCAGGAGACCAGAACTGGAGGAGCACAGCTGAATGACTGGTTAATTTTTAGCTGGCTGCCACTGCTAACCTTCAGCTGCCTGGACCTCAAGCTTCTGAATCTCCTTCAAATTTGCTCTGACCAAGGGTTTTGTCACCTGTCCTAATGTCTCCTGTGTTTGTCTCAGTGTTACTTTTGTTTTCTCATGTTCTTGTAAAGGTCTTCGGGTTGATTTTCTGCATCAAAAATGCTTTAAATGTTGGTGTATTGTTCTTGTGCTAAAACTTTGAGATACATGGAAAATGATAATTCACTCAGCATTGCTAAAGAAAACACCCCAGTTCTGCTTTTAAATAATGAACTGTTGGTAGACGCTGTATGACTTCCTTCCAACCACAGTAACCACAGGAACTTTTATTGGCATTCATGCTGTGTTTGCATCGTTGCTGCTAGGTGTGTTGTTGCTGAGTTACTCCAATGACCCTGTTAACCTTGTTTTTATAGGCAGCCCCCAGCAAGATGTGTAGTGCACTTCCCCTTGTCTCACTCTAAAGCAACAAGTGGATAAATAAAGGTTGAAGGAGTTTGTATTCATGAGATAACCTTAAATAGTTTCTCATTGTTTATTCTACAGAAAATAATACAATTTCATTTTATGCAAAGCTTTTCAGACCAGTTTCAGGAGATTTGGCAAATATTAAAGTTAAATATTCACTGTAAACACTAACAGATATTCAGCACTATGTTAAATCTCTTTATTGGGTTATGGCTATCCTTAGTCAGGCAAACACTTGCTTCCCATCCTTTTACCTTGGACACTAGTTCAGTAGCTGAAGCTATTCTTGACTTGTGTAGTGATCTGCTTGGGTAGAAAGTTAAAATCCAGCCCAACCCGAGCACTTTTAATTTTTTTTCAAATACAAAGCGACAAAATCCCACTATTGTCAAAAGTATAATAAATGTGCTAATATCGAGAATCCTACCCTTGGTGCCTAGCACAGCTCCCATATGGGTCTGTATTTTTTTTAAGCTTTGCCCCCATGCAAAATCCTTGCACATGTTTCTTTATTTTGTCTCTATCCTCTTCAAATCCACTGGTTCTCCATCTGAGCCCAAGGAGTCATTCCCTTGATTTTCCTGATTGGCATTTGTCCCTGCATCCAGGCTGCACGTACTGACTCGATAGCAAACTTTCACCCTCCCCAAGTGGTACCACTGAACAGTGCCTGTACATAAACAATGCTCAGTGCCAAAGGGTTATGTGCGGAGCCAGCTCAACTCAAGAACTTGTAATTCTTACTACACTTCATTGCAAAGTCTTTAACTTTACACCAGAACAGATCACTATATGTGGCAAGGGTACGTCAGCTCTGGACAGTAGCTGTCAAACCTAACATTATGGTTGGGCTCCAATCAAGTAGCCATTCTAGCCGTATGGGTAAATTAATTGAAGGTGTTGGTTCTCTGTACTATGATATTGATAGTCAAGGAATGGACCTGCTCCCATGGCACTTTAGAACTGTACAGTACAGGAACAGGCCCTTCAGCCCACAATGTCTGAGGTGACCATGATGCTAATTTGAACTGCACATCTGCCTGCACATGGTCCATATCTCGCACACCCCCCCACCCCTGAATTCCCTACCTGTTCGTCTGTCGAAAGGCCTCTTAAATGTTGCTATCATGTCTGCTTTCACCACCTCCCTGGCAGCTCATTCCAGGCATCCACCACTCTGTATATTTTTTTAAATACTTGCCTCGTGAATCTCCTCCTTTTAATCTTCCCCATCTCACCTTAAACCCATGCCCTGTAGTATTTGACATTTCTATCCTGGGAAGTCACTGACTACCTTCCCTATGCCACTCATAATTTTATAAACCTGTCGGGTCACCCCTCAGCCTCCTGACATTCCAGAAAAACAAAGTTTGTCCAACTTTTTTTGTAGCTAACGCTCTCCAATCCAGGCAACATACCAGTGAATCTCTTCTGCACCCTCTCCAAAGCTTCCACATCCTTCCTGTAACATGGTGACCAGAACTGCACACATACTCCAAATGTGGCCTAACCAAAGTTTTGTACAGTTGCACATGACTTCCTGACTTTATACTTAACACCCTGACCAACAAAGGCAAGTATTCTGTACACATTTACCAGCCGATCTACCTGTGTTGCCACTTTCAGGGAGCTATGGAATTGCACTCAAGATACCTCTGTACATCAATGCTCCTGCCACTAACTGTATGCTTTCATCTTATTTGATTTCCACCTTCATTACGTGAAGAGATCATTAGGAATGATTTGAGACAACCTGATGGTGTGCAGTAACAGACTCTAGTGTACATGCATGGCATTGAAATCACTCTCTAGAGTATACATTTGTGGCTTGAAAAAGATTCTGGAGGTCACCAAAGGGGAAAAAACACAGGATCACTTATAAATAGGAGCATAGTGTAAAAAATGTGGGGATTATGGGATTCAGGAAGAATAGTAAGTCCATTAGAGAGGGCACACAGGGATTGGTCAGAATTATACCAAAGATGAAAGACTTCAGTTATACCGCAGGACTAGCTGAACCTGGGTTGTTAAAGAAAAAGCTGAAGGAAAATTTAAAACTGGAATGAAAAAAAAGTTGGAAATCTGAAATAGAGGTCAATAAGACGTTTTATAATAAATATTTTCTACACTGACTTTTGCCAGTCTTGTTGAATCTATCTTCTTGCTACAGACTCTTGCCTCTGGAAACATTTTTTTTCGTTTCAGTCTACCAAGACATTAATGATCTTGAACATAACTGCAGGCCAGCAGAGAGAGTCTTTGACCTGAAACGTTAACTTTGTTTCTTTGTCCATATGCACTACCTGACTGTTTCTAGCAATGTCTGTTTCATGAAAGTTAATGAGAAAATTGGTTAAAAATTTCTTGTAACATGGGAGAAGACCACGTAACATCAAGTCTCTGCTGGTCCTTGGATATGTTCAGAACCATTAATGACCTGGTAAAGTAAATGGAAAACTGTATCCAGAGGCAGAAGTCCAAATGAGAAGATTGATTTAAAAAGATTGGCAAAGGATCCATTTATAAAACATAATAAAACAACATCTTTGTCTGCACAAGCAGTGCCACAGGGGATTGGCTGCTTAACAGATACAAATCTGCATTATTTGTGCTGCTTAATGGATCCTTTTAATGTTAATTCCCATGCCCATATTTACAGCGGTAATCACACCGTCATTCTTTGTTTGGTCAGCCCCTTACTCTGGTCCTGCAGCACAGCTAGTGGTGGGAGGGTATAAAGACACTGCAATGTTTACCAGGATTGCTAAAATAAGAATGTAAATGTGTAATGGAAATACAGCAGTGGGGAAGTGAGAATTTCAATCCCCACTTCTAAATTGCATCTGCTCAGCTTAGACCAATTAGTACAAATCTATAAAACCTGCTTAATAGAACTACGATCTTGACTTTCCTGCCCTGTGTCAGTGTGAAGGATCTCAATGAATGCAGTTTCTGAAGAACCAGTTGACAGTCATTAAACATACAAGAAGTCTTGGCAATGCCAAAGGCTGTCAACTAGTTCTATTTGTAAATATTGCATGCATTTTGCAGCATGGGTCATTTGGTCTCATTGGTCCATATTGTATTTGTACTCCACGCAAGCCTCCTCCCTCCCACCTCCATCTCTCCCTGCCTTCAGCTTCCCCTCTCCCTTGCATGTTTACCAAGCTTCCCCTTAAATGCATCAATGCTATCAGTCTCAGCCACTGATTGTGGCAGTGAGTTCCACCTTGTTATGTGATACAGCCCAAGAACCTTCTGGGAGAAGTCTCTCCTAAATAGAGGAAATTCCACAGCCAGAAAAATCAATTGCAGGCATCCCAGGCAGGGCTTGGCAGAAATAGCTTGTTAATCATTTAGTGTGAGTTTATAATTCAACAAATGACAGTGAACTGGCAGTTGGCATCCTTGCTCAACAGACAAACTGAAATGAGAATGCCTGTCAATTGTGTATGTTGATTGCCAGCTATCCTGGAGTTGTTTCAAGACTGTAATTCAATCCTGTAATTCTGGCCTATTATAAACTGCTCCAGTTTCACCATCATCATTTATAAAGTTACCTAAACCCAGCAGGGTTGGATTTCTGCTCAATAATCACTCCCGGTCACTTGCTGTTTTGATGGTGGATTGGCGCAGGCCCAGTTTTCAGTAATCTGTTAGCATCCCTATCCCTTGTTGAGACGCTTGTTCAGTCCCAAACCCTGCTGGTTACATGAGCTTGGATTCTTTGGTCCACATGGACTTCAAGTTAAAGTACTTCAGAGTTATTAATTTAAAAGCAAATGTAGTTTAGATATGTGGGGTTCACTCCAGTCTTTATTAAAATAACCCAGATGTCCAGCTACTAACTGCCGTTGGACAGCATTATTACCAATTGCATGGTGAGATCACATGGATCCAGGGTGAGTTAGCCAATTGGATATAACATTAGCTTGATGATAGGAGGTTATTGATAGAGGGTTGTTTTTCAGACTGTAGGCCTGTGACCAGTGTGCCACAGGGACTGGTGCTGTTGTTTGTCGCTTGACTTAATGATTTAGATAAGGACACAGGTGCATAGTAAGTTTGTGGGTGTCAAAATTGGTGGTGCAGTGGTTATTTAAATTGAAAATGGGTCCTTGATCAACTGGATCAGTGGGCTAAAGAATGGCAGATGGGGTTTAATTTGTGGAAGTGTGAGGTCTTGCATTTTGGCAAGACAAACCAGGGCAGGACTTGCACAGTAAATGGTAGGGCCCTGGCGAGTGGTGTAGAACACGGTGAAGGGTTCAGATGCATAGTTCTTTGATAGTGGCAATACAGGTAGATGGGGTGTTGAAGGAGTTTGCCTTCATTGGTCAGGATGCTGAGTACAGGAGTTGAGACGTCATATTATGTCTGTATAAGACACTGGCAAAGCACATTTGGAGTACTGTATACAGTTTTGATTGCTCTACTGTAGGAATGATGTCATTAAACTGTAAATGGTACAAAAAAAATTTACAAGGATATTACCAGGACTGGAGGGTTTAAGTTATGAGGCTGGATAGGGTAGGACTTTTTTCCACCTGGAGAATAGGAGGCTGAGGGGGTGACTAGGAATGTATAAAACTGAGGTGTAGATGAGGTGAATGGTCAGTGTTTTCCCCAGGCTGGGGATGCCCAAAACTAGAGGGCGTGGGTTTAAAGTGAGAGGGGAAAAATTTTAAAAGGGAGTTTTCCCTCCAAGCTTGGCGCATGTATGGAACAAACTGTAAAAGGAGCTAGTAAAGATGGGTACATTTACAGCATTTACAAGACAGGTCAATGGATAGGAAAAGTTTAGAGGTATATGGGCAAATGGGACTAGCTCAGTTACACAACTTGGTTGGCATGGACCAGATGGGCAGAAGGGCCTGTTTGCTGTATTGTAAAGCTCTGTGACCCTATTAAAGGCTAGGAAGATCCCAGGTTTAATTACCTTGTGGGCATTTTTCTTCCTGGATGTGATGATAACCCTGTCACATTCCCTTCTGTCCATGGCAGTGTTTGAAGTTCTAATTGGAGCTAAACCAGGAAATTGTCCTCAAAGGTAAAATTGGCTCACTTCTCCTCACTTTGAGGAGGGGGTCTCTGACCCTTGCACAGCTGGACTGAAACCTGATGGAGGCACAGGGTTTGCTGTTTTGGGAGTGTCCTCTACATCCTCTGACATGCCAAATCCACAATGGTGCTTCATGAACATGGTCAATGCCAAACCAGCAAAAACATCAGAAGGATAGCTTAAACCTGAGAGTACCGCAGTTAAAGGGAGAAAGTTACAGAGAGGGAATGCTTGGATGACCAAAAGCATGGAGATCAGTAGCTTTGGGGATGGGGAACTTGTTGTGGGGGAGGGGTGGGTAATGATTAAATTATATGCCTGACCCCATAACCTTCTGGAAGAAAGTGCTGCCACTGAGCCAAGTTTAAGTGGAGAGCTTTTTTCTAGGTCAGTCTGGCTCCTTGTTTCACTGGTAATTGCGTATTGCATGAGATGGTGATCTAGGTATAACATCACTACTTCTGTGGGACCACATCTGCTAGATTAGCATAAGCATATTTAATCAGTTTGTTTTTTTTATGTAGACAACGGCACATGGTAGGCTTCAATGGCAACCTTTCAGATAACAGGCTACAGTTATTTCACTTCAGCCCTGCCTAATACATCAATGTCACGCATAAACATTTGCAGACCATTATTTAATTCAGAATTCAGTTGGTTCTGGAGTGCTGCCATACTTGTAACACGCTCTGATTGGGACTACAGGCTTGCTCCCTCGTTAGACATTTCACAGATCAATGTGGCCAATGCCAACAGCACTGTGAAACTGCATTGAATTTATTGAGGACACGAAGAAACCAGGCATTGATGCTGAAATGTAGAAGAGTTATTTGATATTTATTAACCCTCGCGAATTGATGATGTAGATATAGACAGGAGGCAAGGCTGGTGCAGTGATTTATGTACTGTACATAGTCAAGTCATTCAGTACTGGCAGTGGTAGATTTATAAAAATGAAAACAACACTACCAGCATTTGCATTTTAACTGTTGAATGACTCTTTCCATTTCACCTTCTCCAACAATAACAGAAAAATTCACAGCACTTGGCTGTACAAGGAAGGATTGCCTCCAAAATGAGGCACATTAAGAATGTTTTTTGATGGTTTTAACATAAGTGCTGCTATGTTTTTTTTCTCTTCTATGGCTTTCACACTGACATTGTGGAATGTTTTCATGAAGGATGCAGCCTGCAATTTAGTTTGTGTTTCACAAGATGGATTAAAATAATTCAAAACTTGGAGAAGACAGCCCGGGGTGGCAGTGGGCCACCAAGCAACTCTGTGAAGAAAGGCTGTTGAGCTGCAGTCGCTGATTTGAGGGTGGGGAGGCAATTGATCCGGGGGAGGGGTGGGGGGATGGGGTTGGTGGGTTGCAGAAAAATTTGTGACGCTTGTGGTTCCAAAATAAGGAGCAAATTAAAAGACCATTCTGAATTACCTGCTGCTAGTTGTCTTTCATTCCCTTCAGCTGCACAATTTCATGCTTTTCATGAGAATTTTTGTGCTTGGGGTGAGGATACAGGCACTGGACACTGGAATGTCTTGATGTGGTTGGGCTAATCATCTTAGCTAATGTGGGAAGGTTGCTACGGTGAGATGTGAAATTTTTTTTCTTTAGGGCTGCCAGTGGTGCAGAGTTCCAACTGTGCTGTTGGGAAGGACGTGTCATTTTTTTAGGATAGAAAGGTTCTTAAAACGCAGATGCATTCAAGCAGCAGCTGTGGAGAGAGAAATGTAGTTAACTTCTCAGTTGCAGACCCTTTGTCAGAACTGTCCTTTGTAATAAGGCACTTAAAATCATGCAGGGCATAGGGTGAATGCAGTCTTTTTTCCCCCCCAGGGTTGGAGAACCAAGAACTGGAGGACATTGGTTTGGGGTGAGAGGGAAGAGACTTAATAGGAAGCTGAGGGGCAACTTTTTCACCCAGAAAGTGGTCAGTACATGGAATGAGCAGCCAGAGGAAGTGGCTGACGCGGGTATATTAACAACATTTACAAGATACTTGAACAGATACATGGATAGGGGCCAGATGCAAGCAAATAGAACTAACTTGGAATGGAATCCTGGTCAGCATAGACCAGTTGGACTGAAGGGCCTGTGTCTCTGACTCTTCTGTTTGGCCACTTAAGACAGCTGAGACTCTGTCACCTATGGGTCCAAAGTTGTATGAGAGTAGGGATGGCACACTTGCCTCCTGAGAGGGCATTGGTGAGACGATTGACTTTTTGACCACATTCACTTTTACTGAGACTTTTTTCACCTTCAAATATTGCAATCAATCTTGCACTAAGGAGCATGTAAATTCTTCACCTTTTTGTCTGTTCTCCTTCTGGGCTTTTAGTTCAATAGCAGACCTATTAAACTCTGTACCAAACTCTCATCTCTAGTGCTCCGTTTGGAGACAATCTCACCAAATTCTTTTCCCAACTGTTAGTTCAATGCACATTCACCATGTGTCATGATGTTTGCAGAACCTGGCCAGCATTATCTTGGGCAGTGGATTAATCCTTTTTGGATTCTGTTTTCACTTGGCAATGAATTGGCAAACAAGGATTAAACTGGGAAAGACATGCATTCAAAATATGTATTGTGTGTAACACTGAAATGTATTCCATTCCCTCTACCTGATAATCCATAATATGAAAAACACTGGTCAGAGATGCTTGTGTATGACAGGTAGGGCTGTAGTTAACTTGGTGTTAGTGTTCCTGGGTGAGTGAGAGGGTCTCTGATCGGATGTTATGTGCTTGCATCTATTGTTGAAGCCAGCTTGGTCTTGTTTCTCAGGGGAAAATAGGGTAAGAATTTAGCCTTTGAACATTTAGTCTTTTGCATAACTAACCTTTTGTAATATGAAATCAATTCTGGGAAATCTTGCTTCACAAAAACTACAAATTTCAAGATTAATTCTTGTTTTGTTTCACTAATTTCTGTTTTTTTTCCAGATATCAACAAGAACTTCAGGTCAAAGGTAAGTGAGAATGGAAAGAAAGCTGGGAGCTGTTTTAGTTGAGAGTTTATTCTCCAGGTGAGGGAGGTTGGTACTCTGTAGCTTGGGTCAGGAGCATCAGTGGAATTTGGTGTTGCTGCAAGTGTTATCACTCAAACTAGACTGTTAACAGCAGAATGTGCTTTATTGAAGGCAACTGTTCTCAAATCTAATTGCAGTGTCAGGTACAATTGTGTACCAAGGCCATATCATATGCTCCACTCTGTTTTTAAAGGTGTACACAATCTACATTTTCTATTAAAAGTAATAAACCATACAAAACATCAAGATAGTTATTTGCATATGAAACTGTGTAGTCAACTAATTGTAGCTTGGTAAATGTATTCTACAGATAAATTGTATCATACACAAACTCATTATCTTGGTATTTTCATGTTCGAAACTCTTCACCACAAGCTATATGAGGGCATCTCTGAAGTGCATTCCAGTTAACAGTCCTTCATGTAGGTCTGGTATCCATCTCTCTAATTATTGCATTAACATAATTATCTCCATAACTTTGAACACTCAGCAGTACACAGGTTATATAAACCTAAACACGAGTATCTATTAACTTTTACTAATTGCAGCAAAAGTAATTATTCAAATGTATTTGGTGCACAACTAATTTCATGAACTCAGTGGTAACAGTATCTGGCCATTAACTTCTCTATTTACTTGTGCCTGATCTTGTGTTGTCCTGTATGCTAACATTTCTCTTCATCCTCTTCCAGATTCTAAATCTGCTTCTCCCCTTCCTCCTCCTTGCCTTTGCTGTGGATACTCTTTTCAGGCATGTATCATGGGGTCAGGCTCCACCAACAGTCCAGCTGTGTTCTGCTGCCACACACTGAGACCCAGGATCTACAGATTGCCTTAATGCCCATAGACTGGATTATGAATCAAACTAAAGCATTAATTTTGCTTGTTGCTTCTTTCGTGGACTAAATGTTCTCAGTTTGAAGTTCCCTGAGCAACGCTGATTAGGTGTGTGGTGGGTAACATTGAGAGTTGTGGTCCATGTTTTCTCTAACTTCTCTCTTCATCACCAGTACTTTGTCTGCCTTAGCCTTTGTCGTCAACCTCCTGCACACCCTGACTTTGGACTGTACACCTCTCCTCCAGTCCATGGTCTACCATTCCTGGAGACACGGCCGGTTTCAGGCTAGAGAAACACTGCAGATTCTGGAATCCAGATGAAAAATATGACTATGCTGGAGGAACTCGGCAGGCCAGGCAGCATCCGTGGAGAAAAGCCTGCAGTCAGTGTTTTGGGTCAGGACCCTTCTGGACTGAAGATAGGAAGAGGGGAAGTCCAGTATATAGGAGGGAAAAGCAGAGCAGTGATAGGTGAATAAAAGAGGGGAGGTGGGGTGGGCACAGGGTGGTGATAGTGCAGGGGAGAAG
>JARFYF010000058.1:2736679-2748075 GCA_030265395.1 Rhina ancylostomus | reverse complement strand
CTTGGATCCCATGTCTCCTCACCTTCTCCATAAGCCTCGCATGGGGTACCTTATCAAATGCCTTGCTGAAATCCATAGTTGATGAGAGTGCTAAATTATCGCAGGGGATCCTGGCCTTTATAACTAGGGGCACAGAGAACAGAAACAAAGAAACTCCACTGACTGTTTATCACTCAATGATCATGCATCAACTGATGCATTACATCTTGCTCTAGGCAGCCCACAATAAAAAGAATATCAAGGCCTTCACAGAGGTCAAGGGAGGTTTGCAAGGTTGGTCCCAGGAATAATGAGAAGACTGGAGATGCAGTGGTTGTCTTCTTTAGAGCAGAGAAGACTAAGGGAGATTCATTTGAGACATTCAAAATTCTGAGTGATTTTGAAAGCCGACATAGAGAGAACTTCCACTGGTGAGACAGCTGAGAAACACAGGGCTCAGATGCCAAACCAAAGAAATGTTATAAAGGCCCAAGGCATACTTACCATTTGCCAGCAATGGTTTGAACGTGTTCTCTGTGGCTGCTTCATTGACCTGGGTCCAATCCCGACCTCCAGTGCTGTCTGTATGGAGTTTGCATGTTCCAGGGGGAACTATATTGGTTTCTCCCAGGTGCTCTAGTTTCTTCCCATATTCTAAATACAGGCAAGCTGGTAGGTTAACTGGTAAATTATCTGAGTGTAGGTGATTGGTAGATTCAGAGTGGAAATGAGGGGCACGTAAGAAAGAATAGTGTACAGGAAGATAAGTGAGAGCTGATATAAACTTGATAGGCTGACTGGTCCCCTACTATTTTGTTGGAAAATAATAGAAACTTTCAGGTGCCAGTCCTTCTGACCTCTTGTTCTACCTCTGGATTCATCACCGAGTCTGTGGTGATTCCTGAATGAACCGAGTTGAGAGACAGAATATACATCATACCTGATTCCTCAGACTGCCTGGTGTACCTAGTGCAGTCACATTCATTTGAATGGGGACACTGACCTGCATGGAAAAGATGTGCGATTTGTTTTTATATTATTTTAATGAACATTGATGTTTAAGTAATTTACATTAGATAAATGTATTTTAATTTAATGTGTTATGTCTTTACATTTTTAATATTTTAGTTGTTAAAGTATACTTCAACAGTTTTTAAATACTTCTGATGGTCAGGAACATATAGAAGCAGTAAAAAGTGGCTTTGACCTGAGGAAAGGTGATCAGAGTGACCCAGCGCGAGTCCTCAGGATCTGCCACCACACTTGAACCCCTCTTCTTCATCTATTGCCACCAGAGTGTGGCCTCAAGAAATGTGAGGTTGCAGAAGGAGGTGCAGCAGTGGGAATGGTACAGGGTTTACATGAGGCACAGGTCAGATCAAGCATGATCCAGCCCATTGTAATGAATTGTTATGACCCAAATTACACATCCTTAAGTTGGAGAAAGCAGATTCAACAATAACTTTCAAAAGAAAATTGGATAAATTCTTCAAAAGAAAAATATTTCAGGACTATGAAGATAATGCAGAAAGTGAGACTAATTCCGCAGACTCTTTCAAAGAGGCATCAAAAGCACAATGTACTGGAACACTATGACCAGGAAACTGGGTGCCAATTTGCTCACAATTTCATTTACCAATCACAAGCACACAATGATTAACATGAATTAGTAAATTCAACTGTGTTGTAATTCTTGTGCAACCCGCAAGTACGCAGAGTAAACAGTTTGTGACGTCAGGCTTTGTTCAATACTGACTTGATGCCAGCCCTGTCAAGTTTGTGCTATATGTGTGAATCTGACCTCAGCAGTAGAAATCATCCCCATTACTTGGTCCCTGCCCTACCTGCACTATTTAAAGAAATCCTTCCTCAAAGAGAGGCAGGTTTATTGGTGATTATTTGGAAGATCGCAATGTTTGAGTAAGATGGAAAGTAAGATTCCTGTGCCTGACTGATGCTGAGGTGCAGGACAGGAATTCTGGGCAAGAAATGGGGGCTTCGATTGCAGGTCTGCGGGGTCTCAATAATGTCAGAGGAGGAGGAGGAGAGAGTCTCCGACTACAGACAGCCAGCACCAGCCAAGCACAGGACTATGAAATGCTGGAGATACTCGGCAGGTGGGGCAGTATCAGTGGAAAGAGAAACAGAACTAACCTTTCAGCTCAATAACCTTTCATCAGAACTTGGCCTGGAATATGGAGCCTGTCTTTTCCACCATGAAATTGGTGGGCAACTCCATCAGTGCACTTGTGAACCTCATTAGCATGCAGCACCTGATGGCTGGTGCCTCAACTTCTATGCACCACAGGCTTAAATCACGCAATGTCTTGGTGCTCAAACATCTCTCATGCTTCGATTAATAGCATCATGTTTCTGGATATCAATATTCAAGGTGGATTGCATCATGTCTCAACAATTCACTCACCAGTTCTCTGCAGTACATATGTGTATGTATACCTTTAAGGACTGAGTGTATGATGTGTTATGGCTTTTGATGAATTGTTGTATACACACTGCTTTAGATAGGAGTTGGCTGCCTTCAGTAATGGATGTTCCGTTACTTGTCTGTCTCTCTTATTTGACTTTTCAAGCAGCAACACTAAAGAGTCTACAGACTCAACACTGACATTGTGTTTGTGATGTTGCTGCTGGACAGAGTAGTGGGAGAGTGATCAATTTCAAAGGAAGTAGAAATGGGTCCTGAAGGAGAGATATGAATATGCCCAGCCCATGGATGTGGTGGATACTTAACTGAACACTCTAGATAGAAACAGGCTTAGGTATAAATCCATATAAACAACGTCTACTGCTGTTCTCTCATCAGTCCTCTGGGTCACCTCTTCAAAAAGCTCAATCAAATTCGTGAGACATGATTTCCCATGCACAAAGCCATAGTGACTATCCTAACCAGTCCTTGCCTTTCCAAATGCAAGTAAACCCTCAGAATCCCTTCCAATACCTTTCCCATCACTGATACTAGGCTCACTGGCCTGTAGTTCCCTGGCTTGTCCTTGCAGCCCTTCTTAACCATCCTCCAGTCATCCAGTACCTCACCAAGGCTAATGATGATACAAATATCTCTGCCAGGGCCCCAGCAATTTCTTCCCTTGTTCCCATAATGTTCTAAGGTACATCTGGTCAGGCCCCAGGGACTTATCCACCCTTGTGAACTTCAAGACCGCCAACACCTCTGCTTTCATAATGTTGATATGTTTCAGGACATCACTGTTCTTTTCTCTGAACTCATCAGCTTCCATGTCCTTTCCCACAGTAAATACAGACAAGAAGTATTCATTTCAGACCTTGCCCATCTCCTGTTGCTCCACACATATATACCACACCGATTCTTAAGGTGACCTACTGTCTCCCTAGCTATCTTTTTTGCTCTTAATGACAGAATCTTTGAGGATTCTCCTTTACTTTATCGGAGAGGGATATCTCATATCCACTTTTTACCTTTCTAATTCCCTTAAGTGCATTCTCCATTTCTTATATCCTCAAGGGATTTGCTTGATCCCAGCTGGCTATACCTGACGTATCCCCCTTCTTTTTCCTGATTTGAGACTCAATATCCCTCATTGACTAGGGTTCAATATTAATCCTGCCAGTCTTGCCCTTCACTCTAACAGGAACATGCTGCCCCTCAACTCTTCTTATACCACTTTTAAAAGCTTCCCACTTGCTAGACATGCATTGACCTACAAACAGCCTCTCCCAATCAACCTTTGCAAGTTCTTGTCTAATGCCTTCAAAATTAGTCTTGCCCCTGTGTAAGGACTTCAACTTGTGGACCAGTCTGCATGGGGTGTTGTTCTGGTTTGTATTTGGCCTCAACACGGCAGTGGAGAAGGCCGAGGACAGACAAGGTCGCGTGGGACTAGGAAGGGTAGTGGGCAGTTGAAATGACATGCGGCTTGCTCAAGATGCCCATTGTGGATAGAGCACAGGTCCTCTACAAAACGATCGTCTGGTCTACACCTGGTCTTGCCAATGTAGTGGAGGCTATATTGAGAGCACTGAATGCAGTAGACAAGGTTGGAGGATACACACTACACTATTGTAGATGGAATTTGACAATGACCCATCTGATGATAAATGTGAAGGTTGTGCAGGAAGAGGTAAGCAGTAAAAAAAAACCTTCTTGTGAGGAAGTAGGATAACAGATATTGTGATGGAGAGATCAAGAAAGTATCTTGCGATATTGATAACAGATGTGGTGAAGGTGCATGATGGTGATAGGGAACATAGAACATCCAGTAGTAATTTGCCATAAGAATGGGCCACAGCAGTGTACTTTCAGTTAGGGATTGCTGGGGGTGGGATATCCTTCAGGACTTTTGGGGATAGCAGCCAGTTAATACAAATAAGAACCAGTCTTCAACCTATACAATGAATAAACACCATTGTCTACAGAGAGAGCCATCTCCAAATGCAGTGTATTTCAGTGGCATTAAAAGAAAATCCTAGGCTGTTTTTTGAGAGACATGGGTTTGCATGACTGTTCAAGTGTGCTGATAAGGGTTGGATAAATGTATAGTACACTGCTGGTCAGCAAGTGAAGCAGGTGTTGTATCAGGGGAAAGGAATACTGGGGCAGAAGGCGTAATTTACAGTGTCGCCACAGGGTTGCCACGAGCACCTGTGGTCGCCACAAGGCTGAGAAGCAGATTTGTAAAGCAAAGTAACAAGCTTGTTGGAGAACAGAAAAGGGTGAGGTGTTCCAGAGGGGTAGACATTCAGAGTCTCTGACCAGTGAAAGGTAGTTCATTATGAATAGTTAAATGAAGACTGTCACTTCCACAGTGACTTAGGAAAATCTGAATAACAGAGACATTTACAACAACATACACAAAGTGCTGGAGGAACTCAGCAGGTCAGGCAGCATCTATGGAGGGAAATAAACAGTCGACACTTTGGGTCGAGACCCTTCATCAGGACTGGAAAGGAAGAGGGCAGAAGCCAGAAGATGAAATAAACGTCGACTGTTTATTTCCTTCCATAGATGCTGCCTGACCTGCTGAGTTCCTTCAGTGTTTTGTGTGTGTTGCTCCAGATTCCGGCACCTGCAGAATCTCTTGTGTCTCCAGCATCAAGATATTGGTGTAATACTGCACTGGTTACTTCCTCACCGTGAGAAAGAGAGTTTTGACTTTGGATGTGATTATATATTTTGAAGGATGGATCCTTGGTTTCTCTGGACCAAATTACATTTGCCCCTGAATGCCAGTGTGACATCAATTTAACCTGAACACAGACTCTTGCCAACCTTGTCCTCCATCTCCAGCAGAGATTTCCCTGTCATTTCCAGAACCTTCTCGTGGGACTCACTGACCCCCTCCTGGCCCCACCCATCTGTGGAAAGCGTGCACACCCAAGAGTGGCTAAGGTTGCCCTTTCTTAGCAGCTGTGGCTCCACCCCCACCCCTGTCCTGGAAAGTAAGACCTAACTCCACACTAACTAAATTATGTCAACATTTTTCAAATTTATAATCTTTCTGCCCCTTCCAACGCTTGCCGCTTGGGCCCACTTAGAGCTAATGACGGCCAGTCCTGAATGGAGTTAGTGTTGTGAAGCAATCTTAGTTTGAGGCTGAGGATTAATGAGCAAACTGCCTGAAAATGAAGTTGAGGTTGATGTCTTACAAAGGAAAGAGAGTCCATTTCCTGGCATTACTTTGAAATAATTCCCCAGCCTGGATTACTAATTGAAACCTATTTTTAAAATTAAATTCTCAATCTTTTACATACTTCATGGAAAAAAAAGTCATGGGACTCGGTTTCTTTCCCACAGAAACAGCAAAAGGTACCATGGAGTACAGCAAGAGGCCATTCAGCCCAGGGGGCCCATTCTGACCCTGTGAAAGAAAGATTCAATTCATCCCACTTCTTTGAATGTCTTAATTTGCAAACTCTTCAGTAAATCGCAAATAAACACTTGATTGTTGCAGACCATCTGTTATTTCAGCAATGAGGTTAGACTTCAAGAAGCTTGAACAGAGAAAGCTGAGGAGGGGTTTGAAAGAGGTCAATGGGATCATGACTGGCATGGTTGGAGGAGATAGAGAGAGAAGCTGGTCCCTTTGATAGGTGGTTCAAGGACCGGGGCACTGAGTTAAAAAGTTGAGCACAGGACACAAAGAGATTGTGTGGAAAATTTATCCGCACAGCAAGTGGTGATTATCCGGGACTCACTGCCTGCAGGGCTGCTGGAACCTGAGTCAGAGCTTTCAACAAGGAATTGGATGGGCACAAGGATGTTACCTCAAGGTTACAGGGAAAGTGAGAAAAACAGAACTGATCCAACTGCACCTCTCAGAGCTAGCATGCACTTGAGAGGATGAATGGCCTGTAACAATAATATGATTCTATTCCTTATCTTTGTCTAATTCCCTTTCATAAAATTTTCTTGAATCTGCTCCCACTGTCCTTTCACACCACACAATCTAGATCATGATATGACGTTGTCCCATTCTCTGGTCCTGTTGCCGGGTTGAACAGGGCTTGGTATGGATTGGGGAAAGGTCAGGGTTTTGGATGGTTCCAGTGGGAAGAGGGTGCAAGGTGGGAGACTGGCCTCTGGTGTGTGGGAATGGCCAATCCTGGCCGAGGATGATGGCTTCAACAAGCAGTGCCATGGCCAGGCGAAGTTTGAGTAACACGTGGGCAAATTTCCGTCTTTCCTTTGGCAAGAGTCTGGACAAGTGGGTTGCCATTTCACTGCAGAAGCTGGAGTGTGTTTTTCCCATGTGTGAACAGCTGTGCTGGATTCCCACCTGTTCCTTGAAGGTGGAGATTTGTCCCACGAGTGGCAGCCAATTGCAGACAAGAAGCGGAGAACAGTCCCCGGATGGAGAAAGCCGGAGGGAAGTATGACACGGAAAGAAACAAGTTTTTGAGCGCACTTATGCTGCAGGAAGCTTGAACGTAATGAGCTGAGAGATTAGGCAGTGTCATACTCCAGTATTATTGTACCAATAAAACTAGATTTCAAGTAAAGCTCCTGGGAACCTGAGACATAAAAAGAAAATCTTATTTTCTGGCTGTACCCTTGTAACCAGTGGTTGCTGAGGGTGAAAATTAATTTTGAACTCTGCTCATGTTGGATATATTAATAATATTGAATCCTCCAACAACGTCTCTGGCTGGGACTGTTGTGACCATTAGCTCTTCCTGCTCTCATTTGCAGAAGTCCTCCTCCCAATGGTGTTGAGACATTGAAACAAGAACAGTCTCCCCGATAGCAGTGCTGCACTGTGTGGATGGATAACATTATTATGGCAATCTATTTCCTTTCTACAGCTAGCAATTCAACACCTTTCATTTCTAAATGCAACATTATGCAGTACATAAGCTGGCACACAAGGCTGCCGCCTCTTTTTGGACATCTGGATCACATCTCCCCTCAGTCTCCTTTGTTCTAAAGAAAACAACCCCAGTCGACCCAACCTCTCCATCTTGCTCCAGCCCTGACATTCCCTCAAAGATCTCCCCTGCACTATCACTGTGGGCACAGCTCAGCACATCATGGAAACCAGCCTCCCCTCCATGGACTCTTGTCTACACTTCTTGCTGCCTCGGTAAAGCAGCCAACATAATCAAAGACCCCTCTCACCCCGGACATTCTCTCTTCTCCCTTCTCCCATCGGGCAGAAGGGACCAAAGCCTGAAACCTCATACCACCAGGCTCAAGGACAGCTTCTATACTGCTGTTAAAAGGCTATTGAATAGTCCTCTAGTACGATAAGATGGACTCTTGACCTCACAATCTACCTCACCATGACCTTGCATCTTATTGTCTGCCTGCACTGCACTTTCTCTGTAACTGTAACACTATATTCTGTATTCTGTTAATTGCTTTTCCCTTGTACTACCTCAATGTACTGATATGATGAAATGAACTGCATGCAAAACAAAGTTTTTCACTGTACCTCAGTACATGTGACAGTGATAAATTAATTTACCAATTTACAATTTACCGCTGGTGTCATTGAGTAATACAGCCTGGAAAAAGGCCCTTCGCCCCAACCTGTCCATGCCAACCGAGATGCCAATCTAAACTAGTCTTTTTTGCCCATGTTTGGTTCATATTCCCCTAAGCCTTTCCTATGCATGTACCTGTCCAAGTGTCTTTTAAATGTTGTTATTGTACCTGCTTCAACCACTTCCTCTGGCAGCTCAGTCCATCTACGCACCACCCTCTGCATGAAGAAGTTGCCTCTCAGGACCCTTTTAAAACTTTTCCCTCTCATCTTAAACCTGTGCCCTCTAGTTTTTGATTCCCGTTCCCTGGGAAAAAGACTGCATGCATTCACCCTATCTCTGTCCGTCATGATTTTATACAACACTATAAAGTGATGTCAGATCTGTAGGTTGATGGTCAGAACTATACACATTGCACTAACTGTGGCCTTTTTCACTGTTCCAGCTCGACCTTCCTGCTCTTGCATTCTACCCGGTGCCCAGTAGTAGCTTGTGTCCTGTATACCCACTCAGCCAGTTCACCTGTGATCTCCAGGGATCTATGGACCTGCACTCCAAGATCCCCCTTGTCCTCTACATCTTCTGTGTCTCATTATGTACTCCCCACCCAAATGCATTACCTCACACTTCTCCAGACTAAACTGATGTGCTACCTCTCTGCCAAAAGCTTCCTCTCAACCACGCCGCTGATTTTGGAATTAACAGCAAAGTTCCTGATCATGGGCTTAGATTAAAGTCTGTGTAATTAATCAGAAACATGAACGGTGAGGGAAAACTGCCAAAGCCCAAGGCATGTTGTCCTGCACTTACTGAAATTCCTTTCGACCATTACCCTTTGATTTCAATTACTCAAACAATTTTTAAGGCCACTTACAACTTCCCGTTGGCTCTATGGGCTTTTATTTTACTGATCAACCGCCACTTGGGATCTTGTCAAGCACCTTGCTTGGCTCCACAGTCAGCGAGTCTGTGCTTGGTCTCTCTCCAGTCGTGGAGCCTCTCGGTCAAGTCAAGTTTATTGTTATGTGCACAAATGCGGTGAGGTACAGGTACAATGAATCACTTGCAGCAGCACCACAGGCACGTGGGTACAGACTAGAGCATAAATTATACTTAAATTATACAAGATAGAGAAAAAAAAGTGCGTAAAACAAGATATTTGTGCATAGACACAGTTAGGAACAAGTCCACGTTAGTGTTGCATTGCTGAAGTAGGATTGGTGTTGTGCACGTCCATTCAGGAACATGATGGTTGTTGGAAAGTATCTGTTCCTGAACCTGGTGCTGTGAAACTTCAGGTTTCTGTACCTCCTGCCAGATGGTAGCGATGAGAAGAGGGCATGACCCAAACGGTGGGGATCCTTGATGACAGATGCTACCTTCATGAGCCAGTGTCTCATGTCAATGTTTTCACTGGTGGGGAGGGCTGTGCCCACTACTCCCTGTAGCCCCTTGTATTCCTATGCTTTGGAATTGCTGTACCAGGCCATGATGCAACCAGTCACAAGACCATGGGCAAGTACACTGTATTAAAAGTCCTCCAAATAAAACTCAGAGAGATGATGAGAAAGGAATGGAGTAAATTGGTAGAGTCTACCAACAGTTGGTAGGAGCTGTGGGAAAGGGCCGTTGGGATGGTATTGGTGGAAGAGTGAATTGGGATGAATCTGGGCCTGTACTCAGTGGGGTTCAGAAGGATGAGCGGGGATCTCATTGAAACCTGCCGGATACAGAAAGGCCTGGATAAAGTGGGTGTGGAGTGGATGTTTCCATCAGTAGGAGAGTCCAGGATCCAAGGGCACAGCCTCAGAATAAAGGGACTTCCCTTTAAAACTGAGATGAAAAGGAATTTCTTCAGCCAGAGGGAGGTGAACCTGTGGAATTCGTTGCCACAGAGGGTGGTGGAGGCCAGGTCGTTGGGTGTATGTAAGGCAGTGGTTGATAGGTGCTTGATGGTAAAGGTTACGGGGAGAAGGCGGGAGAGTGGAGCAGATTCGATGGGCCGATTGGCCGAATTCTGCCCAAATCATGGTCTTCTGGTTTGAAGTGGAACCGCAGGAGGGCAGGTGTAGAACAGAACCCCAGCAAGAGTCAGCGTGTCAGGAGAAGAGGTGAGGGAGCCTGAGGGTAAAAGACCATCAAGGTAACTTCAGGACAACATTAGTCAAAAAATCTTGCCCTTTTGTGGCATTAATGAATTATCCTTGTTCACTGTTGTGTAGATGATGTACACGTGAGGCAGATGGAACTCAATGCAATGTCATAAGTAGGTAATTCTATCCCAAAGCAGAACAGTGAGGTGCTGGAAATGGCTCCAGGGTCAGTGTGTGACCTTTTGCTGATCAGTGAACAAGTTAGTGATCCATCAGTAAGTTCTACCCTTGGCCTTTAGAAACCAGAACTGGTTCAGGTTTCAGTTCTTTCTGAATAGTACGACCTCAGTCTGCTTCGTTGTCCCAGCTGATTTTTAAATAAAACACTTCCTTTTACAACTTTTGCCCTGGTAGATTGACACTTGAAGGGGGAATGGTCCTGTGGGGGATTTCACATCAGTCTAATGTTGTTCAAATGGCTTTTCTTCAGGTGTGAAACCGAGCAAAGCAGTGTGACAGTGTGGGGTAATGCAGCACAATATTCAACTCACCCTTCAGCCCAGCTCTTCTCCACCCCAGATCTAATCATGGCTTCCTCCTTCTTCCCTCTGTAACCTCCTCTGGCCCTGACCCATCGAGATTGCTTTATTGACCCCCTTCCCACCCCCAATTTCTATTGATCCATCACTGCCTGATCCCAAGCCCTGGCCCTGCCCCCCTGAACATCTCCACACACTCTCATTGGTTAAGAAGCTTCTAAAAATCATCCTCCTTTGCCAGACCTTCTACTCTGATTCCTACTTAACAGACCCGCTTCAAATTGCGGTCCCTTCAGTGAAGCAGCTTGGAATGTTTCACGAATACTAAAGGTACTATTTAAATGCAAGTTGTTGTTGTAAGGTGGTCGCATGACTGTGGCACTGGAGTCAGGCCAAGACAGGGATGAGTTCATGGATACCCAACAGCCAGTGGAGACCTGGAGCTGATTCTGTCCTCCTGCTCCCTCACCTACCGAAGCTACGATTGTAATAAGCAGTGCCCATCTCACTTGAGCCAACTCTTTGAAAGAGCTGCCCTGCTCCTTCCAAATGTCTCTGAACCTCTCCCCGATTTGGTTGATCCAATTCCTCAGTGTAAGTTCCTGCTGGCAATATATTTCTGATCTCTTCTCCCCATCTGCCAAAGACTTCATCCATGAGGTCTGATCACCCGCCCTCCTGCCACTTAGAACACAAAACAGTACAGCACAGTACTGGCCCTTCAGCCCACAATGTTGTGCCAACCTATGAACACCAACTCCCTGATCAATCTAATCCTTCCCTCCTACACAGCCCATAAACCTCC
>JARFYF010000058.1:2725074-2736579 GCA_030265395.1 Rhina ancylostomus | reverse complement strand
TTCTGGCCTCTGCCCTCATTCTTTTCAGTCATGTTGAAGGGTCTCGGCCCAAAACGTCAACTGTTTATTTCCCTCCATAGATGCTGCCTGACCTGCTGAGTTCCTTCAGCACTTTGTGTGTGTTGCTCCAGATTCCAGCATCTGTACAATCTCTTGTGTAAAACATTATTATGTTTTATTTTCCAGGTACAATAACAACTTTAAATAGACAGTTGGACAGGTACAGTTGAGAAAGTTCTGGGCCAAATGCTGGCAAATGGGACTAGCTTGGATGGTGCATCTTGGTCGACATGGTCCAGTTGGGCTGAAGGGCCTGTTTCCGTGCTGTATGGCTCTATGTGAGTGGTGAAAGACTGTGCAAACAGTTGCACAAAGTGATTTGAGAGTCCTCATACATGAAGCACAGAGAGCCAGCAGGTACTTGGGAAGGTGCATCAAGTAATCGGGATGGCCAGTGGAATGTTGGCTTTCACTTGAAGGGGGTTGGAGTACTAAAGTCGAGAAGTACTTGTGCAAGTGTACAAGGAATATGTGAAACCACATTGAGAGTACTGAGAAGAATTTTGGTTCTCCATATTCAATGAAAAATATTATTTCATTGCAGGTGTTCAGAGAAGTTTCACGAGTAGGACAATCCTGAGGATGGAGGGATTGTCTTATGGGGCAAAAAGTTGAGCAGATCGGGTCTGTATTCAATGGAACTTACAAGAATTAGAGATGATGGTATTGAAACACAAAATTCTGAGGGGGCTGGACAGGGTAGGTAATGAGATGCTCTCACCAATGGAAGAGTTTTGAACAAGGGGACATAGATTAAAACTAAGGACCAGTCATTTACAATTGAGGTGTGGATGCATCATGGCTTGGTATGGCAACTGCTCTGTCTGGGACCACAAGGAACTGCAGAGAGTTGTGGACACAGCCCAGCACATCACAGAAACTAGCCTGCCCTCCATGGACTCTGTTTCCACTTCTTGCTGCCTTGGTGAAGCAGCCAACGTAATCTAAGACCCATCCCACCTGGGTCATTCTCTCTTCTCCCCTCTCCCATCAGGCAGAAGATCCAGTAGCCTGAGGGCACGTACTACCAGGCTCAGGGACAGCTTCTATCCCATCGTGATAAGGCTGTTGAACGGTTCCCTTATACGATGAGATGGACTCTTGACCTCACAATCTACCTTGTCATGACCTTGCACCTTATTGTCTACCTGCAATGCACTTCCCTGTAGCTGTGACACTTTTTTAAATTGTTTTTACTCTGTACTACCTCAATGCACTGTGTAATGAATTGATCTGCACAAACAGTATGCAAGACAAGTTTTTCACTGTACCTCAGTACAAGTGACAATACTAAATCAATACCAATACCTTCTGTCCAAGGGCAGTGAATCTCTGGAATTCTCTGCCCCGGTGAGCTGTAGAGGCTGGATCACTGCAAGTATTTAAAGTGGAGGTCGGTAAATGTTTGAAAGATGGGGGGATCAAAGGCGATATGGATCTGGCACAGAGGAGGAGTTGTACCTGGGGTAGATGATGGGCCAGGTTTGAGGGGCTGAGTGGCCTATTCCTGCTGATATTTTCTTCACTACAGAAACATGAATATTAGGAAACACATCTGAGCAGTATGGACACTACGAAAATACATAATATGTCTAACAATGATTGGTACACTGGCAGCACACTGAAGATGGAGCAGAGTTGTATCTTCCTTTTTCTTTCATAGGCAGACCCTAGATATCAAGGGTGACTTACATTGGGAGGAGGTTATTAAATTTGGTACACCAGAATTTGTGGCAGAGCCTATGTGACAGTACCTGTCCTAACCTGGAAGAAAGATCTAAGATAAGATAACGTCAGATCTCTTTATTAGTCACATCTACATTGAAACACACAGTGAAATGCATCTTTGGGTAGTGCGTTCTGGGGGCAGCCCGCAAATGTCGCCATGTTTCCGGCGCCAACATAGCACGCCCACAACTTCCTAACCCGTACGTCTTTGGAAAGTGGGAGGAAACCGGAGCACCCGGAGGAAACCCATGCAGACACTGAGAGAACGTATAAACTCCTTACAGATGGTGGTGGGAATTGAACTGGGGTTGCTGGCTCTGTAATAGCATTACTCTAACCACTACACTATCATGGATGTATTTCACTATGTGTTTCAATGTCCCTGTGACTGATAAAGATATCTTAACAGTGCTCTGTGGGTGTTGTGGAAAACCCATCCTGAAAGTGGTGGGAAAAAATACAATTTTCAATTTCAAAAAGGGAGGTGGATACATATTTAAAGAGGGAAAATGTGCAAGGTTGTTTGGGAAGAGCAGGTGAATGAGGCTAATTCAATAACCCTCGCAGAGACATTAGGCAGGTTCAGTGACCCAGGCAACTCATTTTGGTAGGTCACATCACATCCTCTTCTTTGGATCGGAGGTTGAGGTTCAACTTCCACACTGAATGTTGGAGTAAACATTTAATACTCCTACCTCAGCACAACACAAAGGGATGTGCTTGGAGACACAAGAGACTGCAGATGATGGAATCTGGAGCAAATAAAAATTGATGAAGGGCCTTGACCCAAAACGTCGACTGTCCATCTCCCTCCATAGACGCTGCCTGACCTGTTGATTTCCTCCAGTGCCTGTGTTGCCTCAAGAAACAAACTGCTGGATGAACTCAGATCAGGCATCATCTGTAGAGGGAGATAGATAGTTGATGTTTTGGATCAAGACCCTTTTAGTGCTAAATTGTTGGGGGTGCTGCCTTTTTGACAAGTTATTAAACTGGGGTGGATTTTACAGATTGGAAAGCACAAATTGTAAAGCAGCACTAGTAGTTATCCCTGGTATCTCAGCAATACTTAATCACCCATTCAACATGGCTAATACATTACCTGGCCTCTATCCCATTTATGAGAACTTCTTGTGACTGCTGAATTTCCTGGATCTCAACGAACTATACTTCAAAAGGACCTTATTGGGTGTAAAGTACTTGGGACACAAAATGAAAAATCACCCTTCTTTATAATATTGTGACACTGCATTTCAATTGTAATCTACAAGCTGATTCTGAAAGCAACAGAAAACACTTTGAATTCAAATTGGCAATAACTAGAACCCTGCTTGATAAATAGAAAATATAGATGTTCTCAAAAGAAAGTCATCAAGATGAATAACTGCAGACATATGTGGCTCTATTGATTGTATGTATCAAATATTGGCTGCATCATACTTAGACTTCAATGATCAATTAATGCCTAACTTATTCAAACCTGAAATTTTAATCTGTGTTTTGATTGATTTCCAGTCAGAGGGAATGTTAGGGCAAAGACTAGGCTTGAAATAGTTATTGGTATTAGCATGCAATTGAACACATGGGAGTTGCTGATCCCAGGGATCAGACAGTTCAACTGTGTTAAATTACTGAAAAGTTAAAATGTCTCCTGTTTATCTGCCAAGCTTGAGAAAAACTTTCATAACCAAAATTCTGAGTGAATCATTGCCTTAGTACTGAGATGCGAGCAGCCCTTGCACAGTGCAGCTATTAAGGATTGCAAGAAATCAATTATGCTAATGTTTCAGGGAACTAAAAGCAGAAGATGCTGCAAACATCCAGCAGATCAGGCAGCACTGACAGTGGGGAAAAAACACCAATTTGAAGAGATTCAGTATGTCACTAGAGACTTACAAATTTCTACAGATGTACAGAGGAGAGCATTCTGACTGGTTGCATCACCACCTGGTATGGAAGCTCCAATGCGTAGGATCGCAAGAAGCTGCAGAGGGTTGTAGACTCAGCCAGCTCCATCACGGGAACAACCCTCCCCACCATCAAGGACATCTTCAAGAGGTGGTGCCTCAAGAAGGCAGCATCCATCACCACCCAGGACATGCCCTTGTCAAATTACTACCATCGGGGAGGAGGTACAGGAGCCTGAAGACCTGCACTCAATGATTCAGGAACAACTTCTTCCCCTCTGCCTTCAAGTTTGATTGGTCTGAACAACTACCTCATTATCCCCTATTTCCCACCATTTAGTGACTTAGTGATTTTCTCTTTGCACTGTACCATAAAACATTTCACATCATACCAGTCAGTGTTAATCAATCTGATTCTAACATAAGATTCTGTCAACAGTTCTGATTTCCAACATCCACAATATTTTTTGTTTGATTTATGTACTGGTTTTCAGGTGTCAGCTTCCTGTGGCATTGTTACAGTCACTTTTTACAAAAGTATTTATAAAAGCCACTTGCACCTGCAGGCAGCAAGTTCTATTCAAAAAATCTCTGACTCCTTCATAATGACTTAGACTGATTAAAAATCAGTGAGAACAGTTTGGTCCCTGCCATTTGGGTGGAAATTGAGGAATAATACTGCAGGTAAAATCTGAAGCAGAAATGGAAATACTCAACAGGTAAGACAGCATTCGTGGAGAGAACCTGCAATGACAGTTCATGATGATCTGAAACCTCAGCTCTTGTTTCTGTCTCTGTAGATGGCTCTGCTTTGTTAAGAATTAAGGATTCAGAACACAACATTACAGTACTGGCCCTTTGGCCCATAAAGTTGCACTGACATTTTAACCTACTCTAAGATCAATCTAACCCTTCCCTCCTACATAACCCTCCATTTCTCTATCTATGAGCCAATCTAAGAGTCTTTATATGTCCCTAATGTATCTGCCTCAACCTCTGCTGTCAGTGTGTCCCATGAACCCACCACTCTAAAAATCTTACCCCTGACATCCCCCTTATACCTTCCTCCAATCACCTTAAAATTACAGCCCCTTGTGTGAGCCATTGTCACCCTGGGAAAAAGTCTGACTGTCCACTCAATCTGCACCTTTTATCACCTTGTACACCTCTATCAAGTCACCTCTCATCCTCCTTCTCTCCAAAGAGAAAATCCCCAGCTCGCTCAACCTATCGTCATGAGACATGCCCTCCAATCCAGGCAGCATCCTGGTAATTCTCCTCTGCACCCTCTCTAAAGCTTCCACATCCTTCCTATAATGAGGTGACCAGAACTGAATACAATCCGCCAAGTGTGGTCTAACCAGAGTTTTATAGCGCTGTAACATTGCCTCGTGGCTCTTGAATTCAATCCCCTGACTAACGAAGGCCAACACATATGTCTTCTTAATCACCCTTTCAATTTACGTGGCAACTTTGAGGGATCTATGAAGAGCCCCAAGATCCCTCTGTTCCTCCACACCGTTAAGAATCAAAACCCTTCTTGATTCTGAACCTTGATGAAGTCTCCCCTTTATTCTGTCATCCTTGCCCTGACTAGAACCACCCAAGGCTCCTGTTGGGGCTGTGTTTTATTCCAGGATTTTTATATTTCACAGCACAGAGATAACGATTTGCTTCATGGGAAGTTTTACAAAGAAAATTTCTGAATGTTAGAACTCAGAAGATAAAGCCTTCTGTTTGTCTCACTGTGGGGGACTGCTGATTGTTAGTCAAAGGCCAAGGTCATAGTTCAGCACTGTGAAACTCCAACTGGCATTTAACCACAGTCGTTGACAGCAGCACTTAAAAATGGAATCTTCTAGATTAACCTCGTGCCGGAGCCTGTGAAAGCAGGAGCGGAGCTTGCATGGGAAATAACTTTCCTGAGTGTGTGCCTGAACATGGTTGCTGCATCCCCTTGGGTCGGAGGTTTTCAGAAGTACCCAATTTGGAATGTGAGCTGCCCATCCAAACGTCACCACATTTTGCTCTCTCTCCCTGTTCAGCTGATGTTGAAGGATGTGGTGTGGTTTCAACAAAATGTCCTGTATGTGGGTCTAGTCCCACAACCAAATGATTGACAATCAGCTGACTCTGGGAGGGCCCAGCGAGGCACCTTGTGTGAAGCCAGTTAGGAGACGGTATACTGCCCTTGGAGTAATGTTTTAACATTCACCAGATTGATCTCTGGGCTGGGAGGGTGGAATTGTTCTACAAGGGGAGATTAAGCAGTTTGGGCTTGTACTTTCTAGAAAAATGAGAGGTGATCTCATTGAAACATACAGACAGGGCTTGACAGGGCAGATACAGAGAGGATGTTTTCCCTGGTTGGGGCATTGAGAACCAGGGGTCACAGTCTTAAAATAAGGGGTCAGTCATTGAAGACAGAGGTGAGGAGAAATTTCTTCACCCTGAGGTAATGAACCTTTAGAACTCTTCATCCAAGAGGTTCATTTGCTCAGTATCTTCAAGACAGTGATCAATATTCTGCTTTGGATATTAAGGGAATCAAGAGATATGGGGTCAGTGTAGGAACGTGGTGATGAGCTTAAAGGTCAGCCATGAACTTATTGAATAGAAGAACAGGTTTGAGGGACCGAATAGCTTGATGTTCACTCACTGGACTCTGTCGTACATTTAGCCATTCGTAATGTGGCCACAGACTGTGTTTTGATTCATTAATCAAACGGTCTTTCGGTTGAGGATGTAGGTCAGTGCAAGGCGCATTTGCTGTTAAGCATCTGTCTCTTAAAACTCTAGAGCTATATTCATCTGCTCTGGCTTAGGAGCTTTGTTGCCATGTGAAAGAGTGACAGGCATCTGATGATGATGGCTCGCTGAATATTATTGTCCAGAGTGCGTAGGCAGGTTAACCGGCGAACTTCTCATCCTCTTGATGAAGATAAAGGATGATATGTTTTCATTCCTTTAACGTGTATATTCTCTTTTACTTTTGGACCAGAGGGTTGGCTCACGAATCAATGTCAATTGATCTCTCTCTTTGCACACACTAGTGTACGCATCTGATTTTCATAATGAGCGTGCTCAGTGACCTCTTCAGTTTCCAACAGTATTCTGTTTCACCTTGCCGGGAGTTCATCCAGGGGTCAGACCTAGTTCCTTGCTTCCTGTTTTGTTGTGCTGGGGTTGGGAGGGGGTGCTGGTGAGAGGTGGGTGGAGAGCAGCTGTTTTGAACATCAAGTCCACCTCTCATGTCTGGTGTGAAGTACTGTAATCCCCACAAGTGCCATCTACTCTTCCGCAAATTTATCACGGTGCAGAAATTGTTTAGCTTCAATGGAGATTTTATTTTGCTCTGTTTGTCCTTCCGGTTCATAGACTGGCCCGAATCTATGCTGGATGGTGATATGATGGGAGGACGCTCTTGCCCCATTTTACACTCCATAAAGTGCCAGCTCTTTTTGTCAGTGGACCGGTTGGGGAAGGAAGGGGAGGAGGAGGCAGGTGAGGGAAGCAGAAGGAGCAAGGAGAGAACTAGGATGGTCTGTAATGGAAATAAGCAATCTCTGGTTTGTGGGATCTGGGAAAAGGTGTAGATCCGTCCATGGGCACCCATCGCAAGGGCACAGGGCTCACTGGCTTAACACCTCACCCATAAGATGGCACCTCTGGCAGGGTGGCACTCAGTTCTGTATCGGGGCACCAGGCTGGATCACGTGCTACAAACCCGAGAGTGGGAGGGGGTGGGTTTGGGGATGGGGTGGAGGGTAAAACGAACAAGAAGGTGGACCCTTGACCTGCTGACTCAAGATGCAAGAGTGCAGCCCACTGCCCCACCAAGTGGCCATGGTTGGTGGTGGGGTTCCAGCTGCCCCTGAACTTCCAACTATCAGCCTGTGTAGATGTTGGGGGGTGGTGTGTGTGTTTGGGAACAGTGTGAGGATGGGCCCAGTGTGGATGGTTGTTGTGAGGGGGTTCAGCATGAGGAAGGTGTGAAGGTTGAAGGTTAATTCCAATTGGTGTGACGCTTATTGTGTACATTGTGGTTAAACCCAAGGGGCAAGGTTTTTCCCCGCAGAGAGTGCTCAGTGCCTGGAATGGGTTACCAGGGGTTGTGGTAGAAGCAGGCAGTCTGATGGAGTTTAAGAGGCTTTAAGATAGACACATGAATATGGAGGGAATGAAGGGAAATGCATGATACATAGGAGGAGGACATTTAATATAAATTGGCATCAGGATGGGCACAACATTGTGGGCTGAATGGCCTGTCCAGTGATGGACTGTTCTATGTTAACCCCCTTGTATATGAAAGGGTTAACGGGAGCCATTTGTGACACCGATTGGGTCTTTGTTCGTTGCTTTGTGGGTGAGTCAGCCGGGAGCTTGGTCCGTGCAGTGAAGTGCACATACTGCAGCAACATAAGGCTGAAATGACGCAGCCAACAGCCGCTGGGTAAAATATAGAGAGGAGCAGATGGCTCAAGCCTGCTACAAGACGAGTGTACTCGAGGGGTTTGGATGATGCTCAAAGCATGAGTGTGAAGGCTCAGCAGTTGATAAAGTTGTCAGCCCCTCTTGAGAGATTTTATGGCCCTTGAACACGGCAGGCAGTTTCCCCTTGAAATAACTTGGCCGTTTCTGTGATTGGAGGTGATTTCTCCACCCTCACTGTGGTGGGATGGGAAGGGTCACGTGGGAGGGAGGGGGGCTGAGTGTGAATCCCCTGGGTGAGGGGCTCGACCTGTAGTGGTGGTTTCAGGAGTGGGGAATATCCAAAGGGAAATGGCAAGTTCTCTGCCTGTGAGAGCTAGGTTAATGCAGGGAGACAGCAAAAGTAGGGGTGTCCTCCTTGATGTAGAAGAGATTCGATCGGTGCCTTGGACGGGTTTGACAGGCAGATGAGAGGCTGTTTTCAGTGGAGGAGGGCCAGCAACTAGGGGGCATGGATCAAGGTGGTTGGCACAAGGCCAGAGAGAGGAGATCTTTTTTCTGTGATGTGTTGCTGGCCTCGTCACAATGGACCAAATGGCCTCCTTTGTTTGCTGCACCATTACAGGGGGGGTGTTGAAGATCACTGGGCAGAAGGCAATGCAGCTGATTCTGAACAAAAGATTACTTTAATATGGTGGTGGGGCTGGAGGAAGGCAGAACACATGCAGAGGAACAACGTCAAACATGAAGGCCGGAGCTGCAGCTGGTGCTGAGCTGAGTGCGTGAGCAGCAACCTTGCTCATCTGGCCCTGTGGAAGGAGGCTGACATGTCCTCATCATCTTCCACAACCTCAGGACATCCCAAAGCACTTCACAGCCAACGAGATGCTTTGATGCTGCTGGAACACTGGAAATGCCTCATCCGGAGGCTCCACGGTGACCAGATTGTTTGTCGGTTCAGGGAGTCAAGTTGAGTTTATTGTCATGTCCTGAAGTGCAATGAGGTACAGTGAGGTTCTTATCTTACAAGTACAATGAAAAACTTACCTGCAGCATCACAGGCATGTAGACAACACACAGAATATGTTATACATAAAATTAAACAATACCATGAATAAAATGATTGCAAAAACAAGGCTTAGTGTAAAAAAACAAAAGACCCAATTGAAGACAAGAGCTAGTCGATATGTCTTTCTCTTTCTCACTGTTGTCCCTCCAGGAGCTTGAGAGGGCAAGTTGGGACCTTGGTCCAGCATCTTGTCTGTCGAATGACATCTCTGACAAAGAGCCACTTCCAAAGGGTCTCGACCCAAAATGATGATTATCTTGCTCCCCCCACAGATGCTGCTGGACCCGATGAGTTCCTCCAGCAGTTTGTTTTTTACTCCCTCAGTTCTGCTCAGGGTTGTGGAGCTCCAGGCTCCGGGGTGAGGTGAGGGGGCACAGGGCAGGGGTTGGAACCCCTTGCCTTCTGGAGACAAGGGGCAGAAGCGCCACCCCCCCAATCTCCAAGCTGGACTGTGCAGGGATGCAGCAACGCGCAGACCCTGCCCGAAGTTGTCCACCAGAAGCCAGCGGTGTACTGTTGGTACTTTACCCACCACATGTTTGTTCATCACTTGGTTTTTGACAGATTGCTCTGGGGACCCTGAATTTGTAAAAGGTAAGCAAGTCTACCTCACAGCGATCCACCTGAAAGCAGATTGTTATGTTAATCACACTGGTCTATATTTAGGGAATATCCTGCTGTTCCAATATTTGGGCTCAGCAATTCTTGTATTTTTTTTGTGAGGAGTACAGAATTGCTTCCCAGAAACTTTTTGCTCTCCTCACTTTCCAACCTTCACGCATTGGTGCTGCAGAAAGTTCAGGAGCCATCAGGAGGAGCACATTCATCCCTTGAGCCTGTTCCACCATGCAGTAGGATGGTGGAACCCAGCACTGGTGACTGGGGTGGGAGCTGCTGCTCTTGCCTCTGCTGTGTTCCTTGTTTAGGGAAAGTTGCGACCATATCTGTGACTCCTGCCCCACTACCTCTTGCCCTTGAATCACAGGTCTTTGCGGGTGGCTAGTTCTGTGGGCACCAGTGTTGTGTGATAGCCTGAGAGCCATTGAATTTCAGCATGGGTAAGGCTGAGGTGATGTGTTGTGGGAAGAGGTATCCCAACCTTTGGAGATATCTGCGTGAAGTGACCTTGGCTTTATGTATTGATCCAATTTGACCTTTTAGAGTTTCCTGTCTTGTGCACCCACCGTGGCTGAGCATTTTAGACTTGGGCAGGAAACTTGACAGCACTCCCCTTCCATAACCTGAAGCTGGTCAACATCTCTCTCTGCCTCTCCAACCAAACAGGGTAGCATTCCCATGTTCACCTGCATAACTTGAAACCATGAGTAGTTAAGCTGAGGCCCATCTGCTCTCTCGTCTAGGTGTGCGAGAGCCCATGGCCCCTGTTCTCAGATGCTTTGGCGAATATTTGTTCCATAGCGAATATCTGTAACAAAACAAATGATCTGGCCATGGTCACGTTGCATTTGTGGGAGCTTGCTGTGCTTCTGGGCTGCCTTCCATCCTTCCATCATCTGCTTCTGCACATGTCCAGTGTCTCAAATCTCACCTGTGTAGGAGTTCTGATATCCCGTCACCACTGTGCATTGTCCTCTTGCTTTACTGGGCACTGCGGAGTGTTGGCCTTATCCCTCCCAGATCCAACCTCAGAAACAATCCTTCTTGTGGGATGGCTTGTGGGGGGCTGTGTTTCATTCACCATGAAGGGGAGTGGGTCCATAAGCTCAGGACAGAAGCGATTGCATCCAGAAAGGTTCAGCTGTTGGGAGGACCAATGTAAGGTGGTGTCTTGCAGCTTGGATTGGGTGCATTACTGGCAGAATGCACACTAGTCCACACTTACCAGCCCTTCCCCACTGTCCCAATAAACCACACCACATGTCAGGGACAACTGAGAAACTGTTAGAATGGTCAAAACGGTGGGCGGAGTTAACACTTTGTGGGCTGCATTAGCATCTCTTTCAAGGACTTTCAGAATGAATTGAAGTCAAGTCAATTTTAATGTCATCTGCACAAGCACGTGTGTGCACAGGTACAATGAAATACTTGCAGCAGCATCACATGCACATAGCATCATATAAGCAGCATTCACAAGAAAAACAAATAAAGCATAAAATATACACAATTTTTACATGAAAGAGTACAATTAGAACAAAAAAAGAACAAAGTCCATTTTAGTCCAAAGTGATCAAAATGGTCAGTGTTGCTAAACTGTAGTGATCAGGGTTGTGCTGGTTGGTTCAAGAACGGAATGGTTGAAGGGAAGTAGCTGTTCCTGAACCTGGTGGTGTGGGACTTCAGGCTTCTGTA
>JARFYF010000058.1:2656062-2666931 GCA_030265395.1 Rhina ancylostomus | reverse complement strand
ATTGAACCCAGGTCACTGGTGCTGTAAAGCATTATGCTAACCACTACACTAACGTCTTAATCCTGGATCTCCTTAAGGAGTTCAAAGTGGCAGCTCACCCTCACTTTCTCTGTAAAGACCCGTCCAGGGATAAAGCTAAAAGCTGATCTGAACCTGACCCAATCACAGCCAATCCCAACCTGACCCAGCAAAAGCCCTTGGCCAATCTGGGCCTGACCCAAATCCAAGGACTTCGAGTTTGTTTCTATGTCCGACTTGAGCCAGGAGACCATGAAGAGAAGCATAAAGAAAGACCACTGTGCTGTGTATATATTGTAACTGATCAAGGGCAAAGGAAATGGTGAGCAGGCCAGCCCAGCCTAGCCCAGTCCCAAATGTTTCTGCAGAATATAACCCAACACAACACAAACCCCACACATATCACTGGGTCCCGTCAGCCTCAGGTGGGTTGGCATCTCGGGATGGGTGATAAATCCTGGCCTTCCCAACGAGTTTCAAGTCTGTGAATTAATTTAAAAACCGATTCAATGAAACCTGTAAGTAATTCCTTTGGTCTGTGTTTAGTACATTCCCCTGTTCAGAAGCTGACAGGAATTATTTCTGTTCCTTTGAATCTTACTGAAAGTTCCACAGGAGGTGAGCTCAGCTTTTTCATCACCAATTTCAATGTTAAACGATTTATTGCTATAGTGTAATCTAAGTCTAAAGGCACCTTTCTTCAGGGGGTAAAAAAGAGAAAATATTTCCCTCTGCCTGATCTCTCTCCCAAAAGTTTGACAAACTCTTAAAGCAATATCCCTTTGGTCAGAAGTGTGGTTTCATGGTTTCAAGTCATTTGCAAATTGATTAAAATATGAATGACTTGCATTTCTGTAGTGCCTTGCCCAATCTGAGGACACCCCAAAGGATATTATAGTCATTGGTGTATCTTATAATTGTTCTAATAATGTAACAGAGTCATCGAGTTGCACAGCAGAGATGTGGGGTCTTCTTTCCACCACATCCACACCAACCTTTTGCCCATCTTCACAAATCCCATTTGCCTGCATTCGGACCGTATCCTTCTATGCCTTGCCTAATTAAGTGCCTGTCTAAATGTCTCTTAAACGTAGCGATTGTATGATTCCACCACTTCCTCTGGTAGCGCGTTCTAGATATCAACCCCTCTCAAATCCCCTTTAAATCTCCTACCTCCCACCGTGAACCCATGCCCTTTTGTTTTGATACTCCTACCATGGGAAAAAAATTTTGGCTATCTACCCCATCTGTGTCTCTCATGATCTTATATACTCCCGTCACTTAATATAGAAAATACAGCAGCCTTGTTGTGCACAGCAAACTCCCATGGTGATTTTTGGATAAATTAGTTTAAATGGTGTATCTTTAAATGTGGGCTTCTTGCATGTTCATATTTTATCCCGTTGAACAGGAAATCGTGAGGTGCTTGGTTTGCATGCTGTCTTGTGTGTGTGTGGGTCTGTGCACCTTATTGCCGTGTGGAACCATTACAAATTGATGATAAAGATGGCAATTTTTATTTAAGGTTGTCAGGAGACTTTCATAACTCTTGTTCAGGAAGTTTTAAGTGAGTTCTCAGCATCAGCACTGATTTTGTGAGACCACATACGTGGAACCTCATCTGTCAAAGTGTGTGGAGTGATGAGTGGCAGAGACCGCAGTATCAGCCTGTCATCAGACCACTGCCCACACCAGGTTTCCCCATGTCACCTCCCTATGGGAACAGGGCAAAATGGCTGCCTTGGGATATTGAGAGCCTCAGCGTATGTGAACGATCTTGAGAACCATTCGATTCATCTGTCAAATGAAAGGACACCTTCCTTAAAGCAAGCAACATACGTGAGACTTGACAAAGACAAGAATGAATAGTTTTACTAGCACTTAAAAAACAGCATCAGAACAGAGGACTTCATAATTTGGCAGTTCCTTCAGACAATGAGGAACTAAGAATGTAGAGTGTTTATGTCAGAAGCAATAATGGCAGCAAACAGACATAACTTCAAGTGATGCTCTCAATTAACAACCACGGCATGGGCACCCAAACTGATATTGCTGCAGACTATGTGAAAGTGAGCCAAGACACCAAGTCTAGCAAGTTCAGCCAGATAGTATTGACAGAAAGCACCATCACGCTGAAAACTTACTCTGATGAGGCAGTCATTGCACAGACACGCAGGCAAATAGAGTGCCCAGCATAACGGAAAGTACAGCTAACCACTGTTGTGGCAGACCATGAAATCCGATTGACTTTAACTGGCCAGGACTGACTGACACAACACAGGCTCAATTGGACAAACATTTTCAGCATTATGCTTCAAAGAAGCACCTTGAGACACTTTTGGAAAGGTACAACGGTATGGTTAGGGACCAGTATAACAAGGAACAATGCAAACATTTACATGCAGAACCATTCTATGGCAAGCCTATTCTGAAGAGTCAAGTTGAGAAACTGGATAGGTTAGAACAACATGGTGTGCCTGGTAAAACCAACCAGAGTGCGGTCACATCAGTAGTGGTTGTGCGTTAAGCAAAGGACGTGCAGCTGTGTGGAGACTATATACTAATATATACTAAAGCAAACCATAGACAATGAATAATGTCTGCTACCTGCTTTGCAAGTCTTGTGCGCAGAGCTGGCAGGACCTCTCTTATGTCTGAACGTAACTGAATGTGGACAAAGGTCGTCAGTAGTACCTGAACATCACCATGCACTAAAAGCTCTCCTTATTCGCACGGTTATCAAATAGAACCAAGTCTTCATTGAAGATTTTCCAGCCCACAATGGATAAAATCTTGTAAGGACGAGATCGTTGCTTAGGTAACCATGGATCTGAGCACAGAAGAAGGAGATTACATGAGCACAGTGTGAGGTTGAGATGAAGCAAGTACTATAAAACAAATCAAGAAGGAAGTATGGGCATAGTGTTTGGAATCGAAAAACTCTGTGATTTTTTTTTCCCAAGGTAGGTCCTTTATCCTGGTAAGAAATCATTAGCCACAGACCGTGGTGTTAGGTCCTGTGTCAGTAATACCCACAGTGGAGGCATTGAGGGCACAAGGATAGGTAAACCTTCTGTTACAGTACAACCATACGACTGAGTACAGGACCTCCAAGCAGAACTCCTTTGGAGATACCATGTTGTGGTTACTTTGTTAGGGCGGCACAATGGCGCTGTGGGTAGAACTGCTGCCTCACAGCTGCAGTAACCTAGGTTCAATCCTGACCTCTAATGTGGAGTTTGCACGTTCTGGGTTCCGGGTGGAGTTTGCACGTTCTCCCTGTAAGCAGTTTCCTCCCGCATCCGAAAGACATGTGGTTTGGTAGGTTAATTGGCCAATGTATAGATTGGCTGGTGTATAGATGGGTGGTAGAATCCGGGGGGACAATGGGAATGTGGGGAGCATAAAATGGGATTACTGTAGGATAAGTGGAAATGGATGTTTGATGGTCAGTGTGGATTTGTTGCTCTGAAAGGTCTGTTTCCATGACTCTGAGCTCAGAACTCCACTGTTGGAAATGAAGTAGCTGCCCACATGTTAAACGTGGTTGATGAGGACTCTTCAGTGACTCTGAAATCACAGATAAAATCTAGAAAGACTCAGTGTTGAGAAAGATCCATGAACGGACATTGCAAAGGACAGAATTTGACCGGGGGAACAGAAACCCTATCCACAATCATCACAATGCGTTGTCATGTGAGCGGTCTGCTTCGATAGGTGGTAATATTTACTACTTTTGCCCAAAGGATTTTGGTCAGTGTTGGGATCGATCACATGGGACTAATGAATATGGAAGCAGTTGCAAGGAACCTTCTTTCCACGGTAACCCTGAACCATTACTATGCAAATCCGGTTTTTATCACAGATAAAGGAACAAGCTAGTGAAGCTTCTTTGCACCCTTGGTGGTGGCCGTCTGGCCCTGTTCAGAGAGAAACTGTGGAGCTTAGTGAGAATGGGAATGGCAGTTTCCTGCTGATGATGGTTCGTAAAGATGGAATGAAGTGAAGCATGTGGGTTCCTGCACCACTACTGAGTGCACTGGAGATGAGCTGAGGTCTATCAATGGATGCTCTGGTTTACCTGAAGATCTTGCTTCAGGCAATAGCTCTTGGTCTCGGTCAGCTCTATTTGCAACATCCAGGAAATGGGAAAGTATCAACCGGGCTCTGGGTCCTTTACTTCACATGGCTTCAAACAGAGCAGCTCAGGGCACAGGTGACGTAGTGAGTCAACTCTCGAGATGCAGGTGTTAAAGGGATATTTGGAGCTCAGCATGGAACATTGTTTGGCTAATTTCTCGTTAACATTCAGAACAATTGAATATATACCTCACAATTCTTGATAAAGAGAAGGTTGCACACACTTCAGTTTTAATCTTTCAAATTAGGCTTCTAGAGTTGAACAGACGCAGTGGAATCAAAAACTTCCCTGTGACACTAATCAGAAACAAAGAAGTTTCAAACATGTCAAGCTCCCACATGGGAGGTGAGAGCCATAGTGGAGGTTTGAAGAACCAAGTATAAATTGGTTTATTATTGTCACGTGTACTGATGTACAGTGACAAACTTTATTTTGCATGCCGTCCGTACAGATCATTTCATTGTAACAGTGCAGTGAGGTAGTACAAGGGAAAACAATAACAGAATGCACAATAAAGTGTTACAGTTACAGAGAAAGTGCAGTGCAGGTAGACAATAAGGTCCAAGGCCGTGAAGAGGTAGATTGTGAGGTCAAGAGACCATTTCATTGTACTAGGGAACCTTTCAATAGCCTTATAACAGTGAGATAGAAGCTGTCCTTGAGCCTGGTGGTATGTGCTTTCAGGATTTTGTATCTTTTACCCGATGGGAGAGGGGAGAAGAGAGAATGTCCAGCATGGGTGGGGTCTTTGATTATGTTGGCTGCTTTACCAAGGCAGCAAGAAGTGTAGACAGAGTCCATAGAGGGGAGGCTGGTTTCCATGATGTGCTGAGCTGTGCCCACAACTCTCAGCAGTTTCTTGCGGTCTTGGACGGAACAGTTGCCATACCAAGCCGTGACGCATCCGGATAGGATGCTTTCTATGGTGCTTCAATAAAAATTGATGAGGGTCAAAGGGGACATGCCAAATTTCTTTAGCCTCCTGAGGAAGTATCTTTAAGCCTGATGTATGTGTGTTGGAGTGTGTGTAATAATATCGCAGACAGTCTGGTACATGCAGTCTGCATCAACAGCTCAAGTCTCAACCTGTAAATGGTTTAAGTGTGACGTCTTATAAAGAAACCTTTAGCTTTTTTAATATCTATACTGTGCTTTTAATGTGTTCAAGAAGACATTGCAGTTAAGGACTATATTCACCAAGATGTCAGGAGCTCTCTCACCTGCTCTCAATTCACTGGAATGAGGCTTAAACCCAGCACTTCCAACAGTCAAGCGAGACACCCAGTGGGTGATGGATGTTGACGTTGAACCCAAACTTGAGACAACACTCTGGGTCATTGGGATTGTTTACCCGTGGGTGCACTGAGGATCAGTAAGAAACACGTGAATCGGAGCAGGCCATTCGGCCCTTTGAGTCTTTGCCATCATTCCGTACACTTATGGCTGGATCTCTATCTCATTACCATTTTCCCATACCCTTGATGCCTTCGCTCTGTGAGAGAAATCCTGTCTCCGTCAGGGAGCAGAGATTCAGTCCTCATTCAGCCCCAGTTGGTGAGGCTGGAACTCTAGTTCCAGATTCCAGAATCCAGCAAGATTCAAGTATCCAGAGGATGTAGGTGACCCTCCCTTTCATTGTCTGACCATCAATGTCCATTAAACAATTCCCCTCCATCTGAACCCCTCAGCCATTGGGATCAGGAGCTCCCCAGCTGTGGAAGGAAGGTTCACATTGGCTTGACCAGTCAGAGATTTCATCAAGCTGTTCCCCAAGGGAGAACATGAGGGTACAAAACCATGATAACACCCATCCTTCCAGAGGGTTAACCAGCCAGAGGTTCCTTCCTCGTGAAAAACACGATGACGCTGGAGGAACTCAGCAGGCCAGGCAGCATCCGTGGAGAAAGCAGGCGGTCAACATTTTGGGTCAAGTCTGAAGACAGAAAAGGGAAGCCCTATGTATAGGAGGGAAAAGCAGAGCATTGATAGGTGGACAAAAGACGGGAGGCGGGGTGGGCACAAGGTGGTGATAGGTAAATGCTGGTTAGAGATGGTGATGGGCAGGTGCAGGGGAGGTGGGAGAGTAGATCCACCGGGGGATGGGTCAAAGGTGGGGAGAAGAAGGGAAAAAGGGAGGAGAGGAAACAGCGATGGACTTGGAAAGGGAAGACAAGAAGAAGCATGATTGGGGGGTGGGAGCTGTGAAGATTACTTGAAGTGGGGGAATTGAGTTCCTTCCTCATGTGTCGTTGGGACTGGGCAGCAGAGTGGAGCTAAGGTCCACTTATTGGTCTTCTTGAACAGACCCAGGTGTTCCTGTGGCCACTCCCGTTGCTCCTGCACCTTATTCTCTCGAGAGGAGTAGGTGAAGATGTGGTGCTGAGCTGCCTGGTACAGGAACCTTCTTTCCCCTGATGTGCTGACGAGTTAGTGAACACTTCCAAGCAAATGGCAGATGGTCTCACCACACCTCAGATCTAGCGGGAAGAATAAGACACAGTGACTGGGTCTGAGCTAGCGGCAGACACCCTGGGAGCCTCTGAACACATTGTAGGATATTAAAAGGTCATCGCTCTCTGCGTATGTCAGTGCTCAATACCAGTTAGTAGTCATTATGTTCTGCACGCTGCTGACTGCTTCCCTTAATGTTTATTTATTCTCTCTCTTCTCCCATGTTTCCTAACCATGGAGCCCTCGCGTTGTTGGGGGTTACACCTGGAGGAGCCTGAGCTGGGAGATGTTCTTATCTCGTTCCCACACTCTTGCTCATCACTCTCTCCAAGGCTTTGAGGAGGGAGCAAGGCGCAGTCAGCAAAGTCAGCCCAGAACCCATCGCAGCTGAGCTGGCTCGTTCCCTCCCTCCCATCCCCCTCCCAGTGCCCCTTCCCTTCTCCTGGTGTGCCCCATGTCCTCCCTCCCCTGTGCCCTTCTCCTCCCCACCCCACCCCCCCTCCCCTCTCCTCATTCCCTCTCTCAAGATGATTATTAAAACGTGAACTTGAGCAGATATCAGCCCTGGTCCCACCCTCCTCAAACACCATCCTCTGTACCATCCCTCCACACTCCCCTCCCCTCGCTGCACTGCTTCCTCTTCTCCTTCGGGTAGCTCAGTGTTGGAGTGTCCCCTGCCGTTCTAAGAAGAGATGGTTCAGGTTGGCTTTGACTTTTAACATTGGCATTAAACGTACCCAAACACCAGCTCTGGATGTTCAAGCTCTGCTCAAGGTTTCTATGTTAAATCTCCATCTGCTGAGCTTGTTAATCTAACGTTGTTGGGAGCATGCACAGTATTGATTTTCCTGCCTTTGTTCTGCTCTGTTTCAGTGCAATTTGAAGACATCGCAATCATCCCAGCCCAGGACCTGTCCAGCATACTGAAGCAAGGCTATATGGAGAAAAAGCGCAGAGGTATGGTGCCGAGAAACATTCCTCTCTCTCAATGCAGCGCCTCGTGACCTTTAGTGGAATCCCAGAAATGCACACTGTGAACTGACTAAATAGACAAAGGAAGAAGTTGTTGGTTTCCCGCTACCTGCTCCTCACAGTGCCAGGGTTGCTTCTGGCCAGCTTCCACCCTGGACATCAGCTCCATATCAAAGCTGAGGTTAGGCAGTTTCCTGGTGCTCAGTTCTAAAGGGCTGTTGTCCAATGTGTGTGGACGCAGGAGAGAGTGGATCATTGCACTGAGTCCTTGCCAGGTTTCAAAGGTGAGGACATTCAGCCCATTAAGCCAATCCCTCCAATCACCCTAACTTGCCCATCTAGTGATTCAGCCACTGCTTGAGTTCTCTCAATGACTTTCTTTTAACAGCCTACTCTGGTTAATTATTTCAAGTGTCTGAATGAAAGAATTTCTTCCTAAAAATTGTGCTCAGACCTGACAATATTGTCAAGGAGATGTTTCTCTCTTTGAGAGGAGGGATCTTAGAGAAGGTAAGAGAGGTGGACTGTTTGAAGCAGGTAGTTCCACAGCCAGTGAGTTAACAGCTTGGCACCAGTGCTGGGGCTGAAGGAATGGGTGACAGCAAGAAATCAGAGGTGGAAGTTGCAAAGATTTTGGAGGAGTATAGGGGTTGGGGGCAGCTACATAGATAGGGGTGGGTGTAGGTTATTGTGATAGGTTGGGGTGCAGGGGCCGGAGGGAATTATAGGGATAGGGAGAGGTGGAGAGGCCTGAGGAGGTTACAGGGATAGGAAGGGGTCTAAGGGCTGGAGGGGATTACAGAGATAGGGAAAGATGTAGTGGCTAGAGGGTTACTGAGACGGGGAGGGTTTATGGGCTGGAAGGGGTTACAGATGTAGGGAAAGATGTAGTGGCCAGAGGGGGTTACAGAGATAGGGAGCGTTTAGGAGCTGAAGGGGGTTGCAGAGATGGGGAAGGATGTAGGGACTTGGGGAGTGTGGTTACAGACATTGGGAGAGGTATAGGACTGATAGGGTTTACAGAGCTAGGGAGGGGCGTAGGGGCCAGAGGTTATTACATGGAAAGGGAGGTGTGAGAGGGTCAGAGGAGGTTACAGGAATGCAGAGGCAAGAAGCTTTGAAGTAATTTAAAGGGAAGGTGAAGATTTTAGCTTTGCATTATTGCGGTTGTGAGGGGGTGTGTGTGTGAGCAAGTGTGGTGGATAAAGGGTAAGTTGTGTTCAAATTCACTGATTTCGATCTCTGTTGCCTTGCTCCCTGCTGCTCGGGTGGAAGCAGTGTTCGGGATTCACTTTCCCACTGCATCATTTATTATTTTGTTTACTTAGGTAAGGTCCTCTTTATCATTCTCAGCTGCAGAGTTTAATCTGCTCTAATCTTTCCTCATAACTCATCCTCCGCGCACTTGCAATCATTCTTGTTTCGTTCTTCTTGATCGTCTCCAGTGCACACACATCCCGCTTTGGAGGTTTGTGACTGGAATCCTGGCCAACATTCCAGGTACAATCTCCAACTCTTCCCAGTTCATTTCATCCTAAGGGAAAGAACCAGGATAAATGGATTCCACCCCACCAAATATACAGTTTAAACATACGCTCAGAAATATGAAGATAATATCTAAAAAACAACCACAAGAATCCTACAAACAACAGCAATCTCCATGTTATGAAAGGATCTATATTACAGAGATGGTGGAGAAGATGCCAAAAAAAGATTAGCCGGCTGATACTGGAACTGAATGGCTAAAGCTCTTAGTCAGGTTGGGTTGGGGGGGGGGGGTTCGTATTCTTTGGAAAAGAGAAGGCTAAGGGTGACGTCCGAGCCGACAGTGAGATTAGGAAGGGGAGACCTCCCCTCCTCTTTACAGGAGCTTTTATTGTCAACCCTAGAGGAGAGAAGGTCATAAGATCTCAATCTCAGTGCTCCCTCAATACTGCCCAGCCAACGAAGCAGCCCACCACAGTACAGTTCCTTCCTCAGTGCCGTGCTCCCTCTGTACTGCCCCTCCAACAGAGCAGGACTCCTTCAGTAATGCTTCACTGATGGTTACAGCGCTCCCTCAGTACTGCCCCTCCCACAAAGCGGCACCCCCTCAGTAGTGGTACTGGAGTGCCAACCAAGCTTACAAACTGAGACTCTTGACAGGCTTATACCCAGCTGTATCACCAGCTCCAAGCAGTGAGCTAGAGTGTTGATTGTGAGTGCATGATACTCATGCAAAGCTACATCTGGGGTATGTTCTGGGTGTAATCAGCAACACTGTGCGTCTGTCCAGACCCAATGTCCAGATGCTCCCACAAGGTAAGCCAAGGGAAAAAGTCATTGAAAGGTTAAAAGGTAAATTGGTATTTTGGTTTATTAGTTTATTTTTGTCACATGTACCGAGGTACTGTGAAAATCTTGCATACCATTCATGCAGATTAATTCATTACACAGTGCATTGAGGTAGTACAAGGGAAAACAATAACAGAATGCAGAATAAAGTGTTACAGCTACAGAGAGAGTGCAGTGCAGGCAGACAATAAGGTGCAAGGCCTTGATGAGGTAAATTGTGAGATCAAGAGTCCATCAGTAGTCTTCTAACAATGAGATAGAAGCTGTCCTTGAGCCTGGTGGTACGTGCTTCCTGGTGGGATTTTTGTGAAACATAGTAGTTGTTGAACTACAAGAAATGCCACAGCCAAAGTTTACCAGCAAACCAAAGTCTTGGGCCTGATGGAATGTGCCTTCAGGCTTTTGTATCTTCTGCCCGATGGGAGGGGGGAGAAGAGAGAATGTCCAGGGTGGTTGGGGTATTTGATCATGTTGGCTGCTTTACTGAGGCAGCGAGAAGTTCACTTTGTTCATATGGGCTCAAGAAAGTTCCTGTCAAGGAATAAACACATGTTCCTTCAGCAAAAACAAAGCTTTTGAATGCAACTGAAACCCATCAAGCCAGTCAGGAACGGTGGAGACACAGGACACTGTAGGCACTGGAATCTGGAGTAACACACAGTCTGCCGGAGAACTCAGGGGGTTGAGCAGTGTCTGTGGGGGGGAAAGGGATTTGACCCGAAATGTCAACAATTCCTTTCCTCCCACAGATGCTGCTCGACCCGTTAAGTTCCTGCAGCAGATTGGTTGATGCGTTGGGGAAAGGTATTCAGTTCAAGGGCTGCCGGCAATGCTGGTGGGGGCGGATACGATAGGGTCTTTAAAGAGACTGTTGGATAGGTACATGGAGCTGAGTAAAATAGAGGGCTATGGGTAAGCCTAGTAATTTCTAAGGTAGGGACATGTTCGGCACA
>JARFYF010000058.1:2400356-2411856 GCA_030265395.1 Rhina ancylostomus | reverse complement strand
CAACTGAGATAAATGCACTTACTTCATCTAATATCAATTTATTCAGCAGTATCCATATTTTTAAACCTAAGCCTTTCCTGTGCTGAAAAAACATGGGTCAATAGGCCATATTTTGGTACATATGAACATAGAAACAGGATAGGACATTCCACCCCTCAAACCCATGGCTGATCCGAATGTTACCTCAACTCTGCACTCTCTTCACCCCTTTGCTTATCATGTCTAGTTACTCCTGTCTTAAAAATACTCATACAAGAGAGTTTCCAAAGACTCACAAGACTCTGTAACAAAAAAAAATTGCCTCATTTCTGTATTAAATGGGGAACTTTATTTTTGCTTTAAATTGACATGCCTAGTTCTAGATTTTCCCACATCCACTTCCCATTCAGCCTGTCATGACCCCAGTCTTATTCTTCTAAACTCCAGCAAATGCAAGCTCAGCTTGTCCAACAAGGTAACCTGCCCATTCCAAGCATTAGTCTGGTAAACCTTCTCTGAGCTGCTTACAACACTGTTACATCCTTCCTTAAATAAGGAGACCAACACTGTACACAGCAGTCTGAATGTGGTATTAACAAAGCTGTATATAACTGAACCATAACCTCCCTACTTATCTCTTTGTTCCCCTCACAACAGACAATCACATTCTATTGGCTTTCCTAATTAGTTGCTGCTATCTGTGTACTAGCCTTTTGTGAATCATCCACTGGGGCACACAAATCTCTCTGCACCTTAGGGTTTTTCAATCTCTCAGCATTCAGATCAAATGCTTTTTTTTACTTTTCCTGTTAAAAAGACTATTTCAGTATATAAGGAACTGTATGTAAGGTTTCCAGATTTGCTGATGATATGAAAATAGGTGGATGTGATATGGTCACTGCAAAGGGATAGAGATAGATTGAATGAGTGGGCAAAAGACTGGCAAATGGAGTTTAATGTGCGAAATGTCACATCATAGAAATAAAACGGCAGTTATTATCTAAATGGAAAGAGACTAAGAGTAGAGTTCAGAGCGATCAAGGTGTTCTAGTGCATGAATCACAAAAAGCTAGCAGGGAGGTCCTTAAGTAGTAAGGTGACAAACAGTATTTTGGCCTTCACTGCAAAGGGATTGGAGTTTAAAACTAGGGAGGTTTTGTTGCAGTTGTACAGGGTATTGGTGAAGCTTTAGTTTTAGTCCCATTACCCAGAAAAAGATGGAGGCAGTCCAAAGGAGAGTCACCAGGCTAATTTTTGGGAATGAGAGGGTTGTCCTACCAAGAGAGATTAAATAGTTTGGGTCTGTACGCCTTGGAGTTTAGAAGAATGAGGGGTGACCTTATTCAAACATACAAGATCCTAAGGTGCTTGACAAGGTAGACGTTGAGATGTTTTCACTAGTGGGAAGGCCTTGAACAAAGGAACAAGAGGCCAGTCATTTAAAATAGTCGAGACCCTTTATCTGGACCGAAAGATATCCTTTCACCTCTTTATACTGGTTATCTCCCCTCTATCTTTCAACCCAGGTAAAAGGTCTCTATCCAAAATGTCAACTGTCCATTTCCCTCCACAGATGTTGCCTGACATGTTGAGTTCCTCGCGCAGTTTGCTTTTTGCTTACAAAGTATTTCACTGGCTGTAAATCATCCTGAGTGGAACGTGAATGGTGGTGTTATAATAAGAACTCTGTTTGTCTTCTATCACGTGAAACTCTGAGAGCGGAGAGCTGATCAGGTCAATAGACTATTTAGTTGAAAAAATAAATTAAGGCTAGAGGGTTAGAGCACCATCAAGGAATTTCTGACTCTGCGCCCTTAATCCTGGAGTGCACCAATCTAAATGCATCATGTCAAGCAACACGTGTTCTCCTCCTCCATCACAAGTCACAATCAGTCTCGTCATTTGCTGGTTACATTACTGTTGATATCAGTACTCAAAACTCATTTTATTTGCCAATTTTTTCTTGGAAATCTTTCTTCTCGGCTGGCTTCTTCCACATCCACTGTCTCAGAACAATGATTGTCAGCAGAATGTGCAACTGCAGGCAAGGGCATCAACAGAGAGCTTGGGGAAAGGGAGGGAACAAGTAGGAATAATCACATGTGAGAGCAAGACCAAATAGCCTTTCCTCACTTCTGTTTGTTATGCTGTTCATTATTACCATTTGATTTATTCACTTTATAAAAGGATGTCCTTTAAAAATAGAGAAATGCGAATGATTGCAGATGTAGGAAGAATGAGTTATGAGGAGATTTAAAAAGGCTCAGTCACCACAGGGTAGAGAGAGGATAGTTATGAGGGATCTGATTGAAATATATAAAGTATTAAATGGACTAGGTAGTTGAAATCCTAAATATTACTTTACAATATGGCAGAATGATAGAAGCAAAGGTCAAATTTGAAACTGGGGAAAAATAAATTCTGAGTGGATTATAGAAGGAACTTCATCACACAGAGGATGATAAATGGCTGGAATAATCAGGCAGGCCATGCAGCAAAGGCTTGCTTACAAATCAAGGCAGGATGACAAGAAGGCAGAGCAGAATGCCAAGCAGTTACCATAGGTTTCAATGATGAAAAGTCTCCTTTAAAATATATCCTACAGTGAAATATTTCCTCCAGTGTTTTAAACTGATTTCTCTAATAGTGCTGGACAAATGGGTTAGAGAGTCCAACCACCTATGTTGACATTCAATAGCATTACCATCACTGAGTCCCCCAGCCATCAATCTCCTAAATTATTGGTAACACAAATGGACAAGTCACGTAAATACAGAGTCTACAAAAGCAAGTCAGATCAACTCAGCTCCTCACTCCCTGAAGCCTTTCCACCATCTACAAAGGAGAAGCCAAGAGCACGATGGAATACTCTTCATTCGTCTGGATCAGTGCAGCTCCAATAACACTCAAGAAGACTGACAGCATGTAGGACGAAGCAAAATTCCCTACTAACTGTACTGTGGGGAGAACCTTCACCAGAATGACTCAGCACCACCTTCTCAAGGACAGTTAGTAGCCTTGCCATCTATACCCAAGTGTTGATAAATATAAAAAACTGTAACCCCCATCCAAGCTTTTGTTACATCCAAGTATAATCATTCCATCACTCTCCTGGCGAGCTCCACATCTTGTACTCTGTTAATTTGAGCTTATCCAAAACTCCAATGTCCAAGTGACAACTCACCATTGATGACCATCTCACTGTGCTGGTTGATCAATGTTTGATTTTAATGTACCCATTCTTGCATCGGCTCACCTCTCACCATCTCTGTAACTGCGTCCAGTCCTGCAGCTCTGAGGTCTCTTTACTTCCCTGATGCTCAACACACCACTGGCAGCCAAGCCGTTAGCTGCCCAGATCCCAAAGGTCTGGAATCCTTTTCACCTCTCTCCACCTTTAAAGTGCTCTTTGAATCTATGCTAATATTTCATTGCATAGTTCAGCATTGCATTATGTTTTCTAAAGCTTCTTAGATTGTTTTATTGTTAAAGCCACTATATAAATGCACAAAGTTGTTGCATTGAGTATAGTTTTTTAATGATAACCTTAATCTGTATGAACAATCATTCCCTAAAATGGATAAGGATTAACGCATAGACATAGGTGCACTCAGGGTAGATTACTTCACTTCTGGACCCTGCTCTGCTGTTGAGTAAGATCATAGCTGAGGCTCCAGGATATCAGCAGGAGGATGTTACTGAAGGATACCCAAGTTTTGACCCACTTTTGTAGTCATGGTATTTATGTGGCTGGTCCAGTTGACTTTCTGGTACCTGGTGACCCTCAGGACATTGATGATGGGATCTCAGTGAAAGTAATACCACTGAATGTCAATGCAGGTGGATCTAACCACTGAACCCCTGACCTTTCCCAAAATCTTCTGTTAACAAAAACTTACCAAACTCAGATTTAAAATTAACAACTTACCTAGCATCAATTGCTGTTTTGTGGAAGAAGGTCTTCAAATTCAATCACCCTCTGCGTGAAACCCATGATTGAGAGAGAGTAGAATGGGGGTGGGAGGAAAGGGACAGTTTTGAAACAAAGAGCTTTACAACTGAACCCAATTTGATTCCCATCATGTCCAGAGGGTGACAAGAACTTCATTAAAAGGCAAAATGATTGGAGGGAGGAGGCAGGTGGACATTTCAAGAAAAAATGTTTCACCCAAAGAATGGTGAAGGCAGAAGCTCTCAAGGTACCCGTTGGAAGAACTGTGAAGACGTTTGAAGACGTGAAGAACTGTGACCTATAAGGTGAAAGACCATGAAATGGGGTGGAATTAATTAAAATACTCCTTTTCTTTATTGGGTGGGTTGAATAGCAACAATTTTGTGAGGAAAATTATTACTATTTACTGTGATACTATGTAAGCACATGCCAGCAGGAGCTGGGATCTGTTTGCATTACCCCTTCAGCAAAAGTCTGCTCAATCAGAGTGATCAGGGTTGCAACTTCTAATCTGTACAGCTCAGTTCTACACTTTGGGTAGCACTTACCTTATAGCATTAGGGAAAGCTAATTTGTGTCGCTGAAATTACACAACTTCTTCCTTAAAATTAAGGTCTGCTTGTGTCTTTTAAGTTTGTACAATCCACCATCATGCTGACTAGTAGATTCAAGCTCCATTTTGTTGCATGCTATATCATCTGCCCTCAGCATCAGAAACAGTAGAGGCACTACTGTTGACTTGCTGGGGTACAGAGGGAAAACATCTGCCTGGATTCCTGATTGTTATCCACTAACCACTGTTGCACAATCTGGCAGTCTGGTTATCAGATGTGCAGAGGATAAGGTCCAATTCTGATGCTCTCCAAAGTTGACTGTCCTGCTAGGATTCCCTCTCGAGTCAGGTGGGAGAAATTCGGAAGTATTAGGTTTTAACACAGGGAGAGATTATTCAGTCCATTGTGTCCGTCTGTACCTGTGCCCTACCCTCACAAACATACATCAGTACCTTAAGTCCCTTTCCCTCTCTCTCCCACACTCTTCATCTCTCACTGTTCCATATTTGCCACGGGCCACAGTTCTTCTTGGTCTCACACCATAAAGTAGATCCACACCTTTTACTTTCACAGATGCTGCTTGACCGACTGAATTCTAGAGCCATACAGCATGAAAACAGGCCCTTCAGCCCAACTCATCCATGTAAACAATGTGTCTTCCTGAACTGGTCCCATTTGCCTGCATTTGGCCGACATCCCTCAGAACCTTTCCTATATATGTACTTTCCCAAATGTCTTTTAAACATTGTAATTGTACCCACCTCTACCACTGCCTCTGGCAGCTTGTTCCATATACCCACCACCCTCTGTGTGAAAAACTTGCCTTTCGTCCCCTTTAACTCTTTCCCCTCTCACCTTAAATATATGCCCTCTAGTTTTAAGCTCCCCTATCCTGGGAAAGAGACTGTGACAATCATCCTATCTATGCTCCTCATGATTTTATAAATCTATAAGGTCATCCCTCAGCTTCCAATCCAGGGAAAACAGTCTCAGCCTTTCCAGCCTTATAACTTAAGCCCTCCCAATACTGGCAACATCCTTGTAAATCTTTTCTGCGCCCTCTCTAGCTTAATCACATCCTCCCTATACTAGGGCAACCTGAACTTCATACAATAATCTAGGTGCTGCTTCATCAACATCTTGTACAGCGATAACATGATGTCCCAACTCTTGTACTCAATGTCCTGACTGACGAAGGCAAGCATGCCTTACACCTTCTTCACCAAACTGTCTACCTGTGTTGCCACTTCCAGGGAACTAGGTAATTGTAGCCCTAGATTTCTCCGTTCTACAACAATCCCCAGGGACCTGTCATTCACTGTGTATGTCCTGCCCTGCTTTAACTTCCCAAAATGCACTTGTCCAAGTTAAATTCCATCTGCCATTCCTTTGTCCACTTTCCTGGTTGATCTAAATCCCTCGAGAATTCTATTTTTGTTCTAGATTCCAGCAGCTGCCGTCTCTTTTGTCTTCATTCTGTACTAGGTCTTTGTTACTGTAATTCCGTATTAATTTGTGTTTCAGTCTCGTCATAACTCTGCATCTTGTTCTTCAAATAGTCATTCAGTTTTCCCTTAAAGGTTGCAGTGATTTCTGCCCCAATCAATCCCCATGGCGAAGCATTCCATGCTCGATCAAATCTTTGCAGAGAGCTCAACTACATCAGCGGAAATGCCAATGAACAAAGATGGCAACAGTTGCCACGATAAGGACAAGAGTTTAGAATGGCAGGCGGAAAAAGCACAAATATTAATGTGCTCTTGAATACACTGTTTCAGGTTTGCCTATGCTTGTGACTCCATCTCTCTACTTGCAAGACGGACAGCCTGGCCAAGAGTGTTATGGAGAAGGAACACCAACACAACCACTGGAGGAAGCAGAGGAAGACTCCCGTGACCAGACTGCAGAGGGCATAGAGCAAGAGGAACAGGAACAGGATTCACATTTCTACACAGGCAAGTCTTGTATATCCAAGCAAAGCTGATTAGAAACTGTTAACTGGATGGCAAAATGAATCATAAAAATTCTTTGGATCAGGGAGTATTTCATTGAAAGGAGCAGCAATAGGAAGGGTGTTTCTTTGAAGGTGGAACTCCACCCACCCTGAAAACCTGCACTAGCCCTGATGCAGGGTTTCGACCTGAAACATTGATAATTCCTTCCCCCCCACAGATGCTGCTCAACCCACTGAGTTCCTCCAGCAGGTTGTTTGTTGCTCCAGATTCGAGTGTCTTGTGTCCCTACCCACCCCAGCCCCTTTCCCCTCTATTTTGCAGGATACAGAACAAAACTAGGGATGATGATCTGCCACTAATGATTGTTGGTGAACTTTCAGCGTGACATTGAGCTGTACATTAGCAAGCCCTGTGTTCGGTGTATCCCAAGATGGTCCTGTTTTCAGCCTTCTATCTATGCTGTCCATTCTGAGTCTAGAGATCAGCTGAAGGCAGGATCAGGATGGAACATGGTGGTCTCAGTGCTCATTGCCTGAATTTTCAGGGAGAAATAGCCTCTTGAATGGTGGCCAAGCTTATGAAGTTTCTTACGATCGCCACAGCTCCGTGCCCAACACATCAACATTTAGGAACATGCGGTGAGGAAGGGGACCTCAGCCCTGAGAAAATTTCTAAATCAAAGAAAAACTGCAGATGCTGGAAATCTGAAATAATGACAGAAAATGCTGGAAACACTCAGCAGATCAGGCAGCACCTATGGAGGGAGAAACAGAGTTAACGTTTCAGGTCACAGATCCTGCACCAGCTGAAGAGACCTCGAACTGAAACGTTAACTGTGTTTCCAACATTTTCTGGGCTTATTTCAGTTTAAGTCTGGTGCAGGGATCCATGAGGTTAAAGGTAGAGGTGCAGCTCATGCCATGACTGAGACCACGACAGCGTCTACATCAATACGAAGTCTGCATGGGTGTACAAGGACAGAGAGAGCCATTGAGTCCCTCAAGCCTGCTCAACCAACCATTTTGATCATGGTAAACCTGTATCTTAACTCTATTTACCTGCTTGTTTCCACAGTCCTTCATGCCGAATAAAAATCTGTTTTGCCCAGCTTCAACAGCCTTTTTGGGGAGACTATCCCAAATTACCACTCCCCTTTATGAGAATTTCCTGATATCTCTCCTTAATGACCTTGGCTTCAATGTTAAGCTTATGCTCCCTTGTTTCAGTGACTAGTTTTGCTCAGGCCAGAGCTGAGCAGGGCTGGTTGAATTTTGCAGCCATGATATAGTTGTTGACCAGGGGCATTCTTATTCCAGGCGCTGCCATATTTCCTCCAGTGCCCAGCGTACAGCGTGGTCAGTGGCAGGCAGCAGTGGGTGGGTCGTCCGACAGCTCTTCTGACGAGATGCCAGCAGCATGCCTCATAGAACAGCAGGATGTGGCCACTCAGCATAAACCCAAATGGATCAAGCAGGAGGGGGTCCCCCTTCAGTCTGGCCCCAGCTGTCAGTCTTACACAGGTGGGTGCTGCTCTGGGTAGGAGCTGGAGCTTGGCTAAAGCTCAGATCACTTATTGTCCCCATTGGCGATGATAGCATACAACAAAGGAACAGGAAATCAGTCCCAACAGATCCATTCTATGATCATCCTCCATGGGAGCCTCCTCCCACCCCCCTGCATCTCTTATCAACCTCTCTTTCTATTCCTTTTCCCTTAAACATATCTACACATTTCCCTCCACTGGCAGCAAATTTCACAACCAACCACTCTCTGGGTAAAGAACTATGTCCTGAATTTATTAGCTACCAGTCTTTAGTTCTAGACCCACCCTGAGTGGATATATCTCAAGTGCATCAAATCTTTTCATAATTTTAATGCTCCCTCTCAAGTAGCACTTTAATTCCCTTTTATAGAGGATAAAAAAGTCCAGCTTGGTCCAGTTATAAACCCTCAGCTCTGGTATAGCTTTACCTCATCTTCTTGATGGCCTCAATATCATCCATTTTAATTCATCTATTTTATATGTCATCCAGACCGATCACCTGGAATAAGCCTTTTCCATCCTCGCCCAGTGACACCACACCCTTTTTGTCATTCAGTCTCTCCTGGTATTTGCCTTTTAATGATAGTTCTATTCTTTCCAGTCCTCCCCCTATACTGCAGTGTAAAACTTGTTTTATTTCTGATGAAGGGTCATCAAAATGAAATAGTCTCACCACAGATGTTGCCTAACCTGTTGAGTACTTCCAGCATTTTCTGCTTTATTTCAGAGTTCAGGCATTTTCAGTAAATGAGCTTTATTCTGTGGACCAAGTGTGTTGATTTTTCTGCAAGAGGTGTTAAGGAGGAATGGTAGCAGATAGGAACCAAATAACAACTCTAATAATGAACTACACTCAAGCAGCAGTATCCACCTACCTCTTGTTCAGGGGACATATTTGATGTAACTTCACTGATGGCTATGCATCCTAGCATAGCTAATGCATACATCATATAAAACATAAAAAGATAAATTTGAACTGTTGAACTGTGTGATCAAAGCGCCAGACATTTAAGTGGAAAAAAAAAGAGATATTTGGGAGTGTTTACAAGACATTGATTTAATTGTTGTGGGGGTGGGAAAGGGGGAGGCAGGGGAGACAAAGTCACAGAGAGCAAAACAAGAGCAGATTATACCAGTCAACTGAACTCAGATTAGATTACATGGCTTGCAATCATTTGCTGGGATTGGCTGGTGTTTTTGCATATATAGTTTCAATTTTATCTGGCAAGGAGATTCAGTTCTTAGTCAGTATTTCGACTGCCATTAACGTCCTTTGTGGGAATGCAGAAACACACCCACAATACTTGATTAACAATTGCTATGTTACCACTACAATTTTAATTAGGAAATAATGTAATGATTTTTCACCCACTCCCTCTCTTTGTTTACACTTAAAGCAGTCTGTGTATGAGTCACATCGAGTGGGAGTGCAAGATCCTGCACTGGGTTAGTTGGTCGCAGGCAGCAAATGCATTACAATAAGGGCTTAGTTTCCAAAATTAGGAAGAAGGAAATCTATATGGTTTCTTACTCCCAATCATCATCTCCAAACCAGCGCTGTGACTGCATATGTGTGAACATCCCTGGGGACGTCATTCAGCTTGCCTGTGACCTATGGATTCTCTCTGAAGAGGTTTGAGAGTCTTTGGAACTCTTTGTCAAAGACCACAGAAGGAGAGACTTTGAATATTTTTAAGGCTGAAGTAGATGGCTATCAGATAAGCAAGATGTGAAAGATTACTGTGGATAGACGGGAATACAAACCAGATCAGCGATGATCACATTAAATAGCAGGGCAGACTTGAGGGACTGACCAGCCTACTCTCAACCCTAATTTGAATATTGCACTACATGAACCTGCCAATTTGGTTTATGAAGAATAATCAGGGTAATGAACATTTGCACTGGTGAGGTAATTGTTACAGATGGGTAAAATACATTGGGGTACCATTCAGCTATGCAGAAAAGGAATGCCCTGGGTTTTGTCTCTATTCTGAGCATTAAATGACAAAGTGATCAGATAACAACACGAGTTATAGTTCCCTATCATGTTTAAGAGATCCTTTCAAAATACATATCTGAGAGATCAACATAACAGAAGGACTGGAGAGAAGAGGGAGCTGAGGAAGGACATAGAAGGGAGCAGAGTAGAGAAGATAAAATGGAAGTAAAAGACAAGTGAAAAGAGAACAGAATGCAAGCAGTGGAAGAGGAGAGTAGAGTGGGAGGAAGAACAAAAGAGAACTGTGCAAGGAGAGGAAATCAAAAAGTTGGGAATGGGGCATCCAGAGCAGGAATGGATGATAGCAAAGTGTGAAAAGGATAGATGGTGTAAAGCAATGGAAGGAGAAAAAAAAGGAACAAAGGAAGAAGGCAAGTGAGATAGGAACGTACATCACACAGTGATGAGATGAAAGACAAATTAATATAGCGATAATATTTACTGAGGGGGGTTGATTACAGAATCACAGGAAGTTTACAGCACAGAATAATCTATTCAGCCCATCTGCAGTTTGATTAGAATTTTAGCAACTACTCTAATAATTCCTTATGTGGATTTGGTATCAAATTTTGGGATGTTTTCTCATCTTTCCATCATTTCTAACAACACCGAAGGAGGGCAGTGAGCCTCTTGTCGACTCACAGAACAATCCCATCATTCTCAGTCTCCCACTGATTTCCCTGTAACCTATTCTCCCTCAAATGCCCATCAACTCCTCCTATTCTCCTGCCACCCACTCACATTAAAGGGCAATTTACAGCAGCCAATTAACCCACCAGCACCTCTTTTGGATGTGGGAGGAAACTGGATCACCTGGGAGAACCCATGTGCTCCCAGGGAGAGTGTGCAAGCAAACTCCACACAGGCAACATCCAAGATCAGGATTGAAGCCAGGTCACTCGAGCTGTGAGGTGGCTGAACTAGCTGCTACATTGCTGTGCTGTACTTTACTAGATTACTGCAACCTTTATATATAAAAATGCAAGTTTTACATTTGATGGAGTATGCTGCGTGCAATTACACTTGTTTTTCACTGCATCTTCCCAGCACCATTGGATCTGCGAAGTCAACAGGAGATGCCTGGAACATCACGTGAAACTGCAGCAGCAACATGTATCCAGAGTAAGGTACAGACAGTCAAGACAGAGGAGAATTCTCGCAACTACACCTATCAGTTTTATAAAGGTAAGGCTTCCCATTTAATGAGAAGGTTTTGGCCATAAGATATGTGGCAAATGTGAAATAAGGCAATGTCACATTATGGCCTGGATCCTGGATGAGCAATAACTACTTCTTGGTGACTAGTGGATGCACAGTTAAGGGATCTCTTCAGGTTATCGTCATTTTATGAAATTTGCAACCAACACCAAGAGGAACGGATAACAGAACATCAGTCCCTCAACAGCCAGGTCAGAGTGTGTTGAAATATAGGATGGAGTGATCCAGTACAAGCTGACCTTGTTGGTGGGGGGGGGGGGGGGGGGGGGGGGGGGGGGGGGGGGGGGGGGGGGGGGG
>JARFYF010000058.1:2116416-2127291 GCA_030265395.1 Rhina ancylostomus | reverse complement strand
AGGATTAACAAACCTCCATCCTTAAAGTCTGTGCATCTCAGCTGCAGTGGTGACCGGGATGGTATTCAGGAGGAGGAGCCTTGTGTAGCTTTCACCATCCCTGGAACTGAAGCCTGTTCGTAGATCACTGTCATTATTCAAGCTGAGGTGTAAGTAACTGGGCACCGATCAGAGATCAAAGCTGAAAGCGCACCCTGGGTGTGTTACATTGTCACATTGAGAGTTGAGTATTGCTTCACCAGGACAACATTCTTTGATCTTTAAGACAATGTTGTATCTTTTCAGATAATGTTTCTCTAACTTTCATTACTGATTGTTACTGTGACAGGATATCAAGGCAGAAGCTCTTTGAAAAAACTTGCTAAAATCCTTTAACACTTACTTCCTGGTAATGTAACTTTACTAAAAAGTTTTAATTTTTATTTCCTCAGAAAGTTTCTACTTCGTTTATGATGGAATCATGGAGTCAGAGACGGTTACAGCAGGGAAACAGTCCCTTTGGCTCATCGAGTCCATGCTGACCATCAACTTCCTGTTTTACACATAACCATTTTACTCTCCCCACAATCCCACAAATCCTTCCCCAGACCCTACCACTCACCTACACACTAGGGACAATTTACAGTGGCCAGTTAACCTGCCAACCTGCACATTTTTGGGATCTGGCAGGAAAGCACAGCACTTGGAGGAAAACCCACCTGGTGACAGGGAGAACGTGCAAACTCCACACAGACAGCACTGGTCAGGATCGAACCTGGGTCACTGGAGCTGTGAGGCAGCAGCTCTACTAACTGTGGCAATGTATCGCCCTGAACTACTTCAGAAGTTTATGTAACGTACCTGCACTCATGTACATGCAAACATTACATAGATCAGGGTTATTGGACATACAGACACCACATACATGTAACCACAGAGGTGCAACATACACGAGCAATAAGAACAGGAGTAGCTCTGCTCCACTATGTTGCTGAAATTCCACCTAGGCTGTTCCTGCACTATCCCCAGATTTCTCGATTCCCTTCAATCTGCTCCCTGACTGAGGATCCACAGCCTGAAGGCATGCAGAACTGAAAAGGGACCTCATCCCTTGAAGTGATTTGTCTTTCCCTGGCCTAGCTGGCTGGTCCCTTGTCCTGAGATTATGACCCCTTGTTCCAAACTCTCCAGCTGGACAAACAACCCCCATGTTTACCTTTCAAACCACTTCAAGTCTTTTAAATGTTTCAAAGAGGTCATAGACTAAAACTTCAGTCATGAGGTTTGTGAACAGTATTGTTGGTTTCCCTGTGTAATGTTGCACTGAAGTTGGCATTGCTGGTGTCAGTACAGCTTTGTTCATTGACGTGTTGCACACTTTTGTAACTTGGCATTTAGCCCTACAGGTGCAGTCTATGCAGCCAGGCCTCAGTGTAACACTCTTCCAGCTACAGGGGAGCGTTGCTGCTGAGTGAATGGATGGCACAGTGAGGGGGTGGATGGTGGATACGTTGGTGAGAAACTGCTCCTACGAGATCAGGAGGACCTAGAAAGGCTACGAGTGGATCTGGAAGACATTTCTGGGCTAGAGGTCCACAGAGACCTTCTGAGAGCCGGGCTGGAGGTTGTCAGGAATGAGTGCTAAATGTCTGCCCATTCCTTCTCCTGTGGACTGAGAAAAAAGTAGATGAAGCCTCCCTGGGTACGGAGCTTGGTCATGTCCTTAATGCAGCAGTGAGCATCCAACTGGAGATGTGGCAGAGTTGACAGCGGCCTGAAATGGTCCAGAGGTGAGGAAGCTTCAAGTGATCATGACTCTGACCTCATAAAGGAGTCAAGCCACATGTGTGAGGTTGTCTTTGAGGTCATAGATCTCAGTGAAGAAAAGAAGGCAGTTTGAGTCCCCTAAATAGCACAAATCCAGGAGAAATAGAGTGTGACACCTGGCTGTGAGTGAAGAACTGTTGCTTCTCAGAGCAGGTAGGATGAAAATCTCACTGCAGATGATTTTTGCAGATTACACTGTTGACATTATTTGGGAAAGTTTTATGCTAGAAAGTAGTGCTGGGGCAAACAAAAAGCACTGAAAGTTCAGGGGTCAAATTTCCCAACAGACGCTAAAGGACTCGGAAATGTACTCTGGGTTGTTGATTTGTTTTTGTTTTGAAGTTGTGCAAACCTGCTCTGTCCAATTATTACTCATGCTTAGCTCTCCTCCTGACACTGAGGAATAGAGCAGCAGTTGATTCAGTCTATCCACAGAGGACAACCCCATCACCCAGGAGTGAGTCCAATGAATCTTTCTGCACGCTACCTTCCTTGTGTAAATAGACCAAAACACAATGTGTACATATTCTGATTCAAAGCGTGCACCTGAATGTTACTCACCAGTTTTTATATCTCCATTAGTGGTCTCCAGACAAGGACAATGAATTTTTGTGATGGACATTGAAGGTTGAGCAAGTTGGATGAGGAGGTAACATCACTGTATCTCAGATACTGTGCCTCAGTGCCACGTTCACATTGTGAGTGATCCACACATCCACCCAGCATGTGGATATTGTCATCAGCAGTTGAAGCCGAGACTTGTGTCCTATGCTTTTGGTGAATACTGGAAGCATTAGAGAGTATTGGAGGGAGAGTGGGACAAGCAGGTAAGTGGGCATAGATCGTCTAGGGAGCAGAATGAAAAAGGAAGAATTGGTAAATAGTTACATTGCTAAATCTACAATTAGATATGGACAAGAACCATGGCATAGACAGAAACAATGTACACTGGTGGGGAATCCAAGCCAAGGAGATATAACGACATTAATGTTGAAGCAAGATTATCTAGGAGAAAGCAAACTGTGAAAGAAGAGTGGATTCCCTCCCAGGGAAAGCACAAAATGCTTGTTCAACCGATGGTTCTAAATCTGAGGTCATTTATTTTTGATGGCCAAGGGCATCACTGGACATGGAGTTAGAATGAAGGTCAGCTGAGGACTCATAGAATGTAGCACAGAGTTGAAGGACTGAATGGCCTCCTCCTGGTCTCCCTGTTATTTGAAAGGAAGAATGAGTTGAGCTGTGACCTGACCAGATCCATTGGGAATGGAATTAAGTACAACAAACAAGTTTATTTATATTCGTAAAATCTACTCTTTGTTTACAAGGCCAGACGTGCAATTAACAAGAATATAATGTATCCATCAAAGGAAAAACATATGTTAATGGAGATTGGTTTCTGGACATTTATCTCATCAGTGGAGGAAGGATTATTCCCGACACGTTTCACTCTTCCTTTGGCTCCTCAGTGTCTTCCACCGTCTCTCCTTCACCTGTCTCTTCTTCAGCAGCTGCTCCTTTTTCAATCTCTTCCTCCAGCGCCTCTCCTTGCCCCATCTCTACCGTTGTCTCTCCTTTCTCTGCCCCCTCTTCCCCTGCCTCATCTTTTTCTGTCACCTCTGCCGCTGCATCTTTCTCTGGTGCTGCTTCTCCCATCGATGCTTCGGTATCACTCTTTTGTCTCTTTATCTCTGTGGAAAAAACCTTAAGATATACAGGCTGTAACAACAGAATTTCAAAGCTGGAAGGGGCTTCCCAGGTCACCCAAATGTTAGTTTTACAAATATTCCCCTAATTCTTCACCACTGATCACTGCTGTTGACAAATATTCATTCTCAGTCCACAGCTCCCACTTCAATGTTGCTGAATGTGAAACTGTGAAATACCTGCAAATGTTACCGAGAAGTTATGTGTCCATATGCACGCACACACACACACACCTTTCTACTTTATGATTAATTCATGGGAAATTGTTTCTTCATCAATCAAACACTCACGGATGTTCAGCAGATATACAGAAATCACTATGTTTTTACTACACCTGAGTTAACAATTTATGGATGGAATGCCATACTTTAGACAATTACATGGGATAATATTTCTTTCACCCGATTGGAGCAGAGACAGGAAGTGATCCGGTCACATTTGTGTGGTCTTTGATAATGGAGACTCACTTTGCTAAAAGCCACAGTTTATTTTGTTGAAGCTTCAGTCTGCTCTGTCTAAGTTTTACTTGTCCAGCATCACCTGTAACTACAGGAAGAATCAACATGGTCAGCCTTCCTACACCAAATGTCATCGAGCCATTCTTTTGAAGGAACACCTAATTTCTGCTCTGTGTAAAAGCAGTGATCATTTATAACCTTATCAACTGCAACAGGTGATTTATGAAATAATTTAAACTCACTGAAGGAAAAGGAAAAAAAACGGAGACCATCATCTTCCTGGGCAGCTATTTTCTTTCTAATCTTTTACACCTTGAAGGCAGGACAGATTGAATCCAGCTAATTTCTGCCTAATCAGTCTACTCTCCATGCTTGACCATTCTATCAAGCAGCAGTTACTCACCAATAACCTGCTCACAGATGTTCATCTTGGGTCTTGCCAGGACTACTTGACTCGCAATCTCATCACATCCTTGGTCTACATATGGATAAGAAACTTGAATTCCAGAGGAGAAGTGAAAGTGATTGGCCTGGACATCAAGGCAGCATTCTACCCAATGTGGCATCAAGGATGCCTGGTACAACTGGAGTCAAATGGCCTTAACAAGAAAGCACTCCAGTGGTTGAAGTTACATGTCACATAAAGGATGATTCTGCTTCTGGGAGGTCAGTCATCCCTGGGCATCACTGCAGAGGTTCCTCAGGGCAGTGCTGCTACATCAATCACCTTCCTTCCTTCATGAGGTCAGAAATGGGGATGTTCACTGCTGACTGCTCAATGTCCATTTCATTCAGAACTTCTCAGCAAATTAACCAGTTTATGCCTATATGCAGTATGAAGCAGACAACATTCAGGCAAGGGCTGGAAAGTGGCAAGTAACATCCATGCCACAAAGCTGTTAGACATTGACCATGTCCAATTGGAGAGAGGTCTAACCACCTACTCTTGTCAGTCAATAGCACTGCATCACCAAGTCCTGCCCCAACAACATCCTGGGAGTTACCATTGACCAAGAACTTAACTGGGCCTATCACATAAACACATGACTACAAGAGCAGGTCAGAAGTAACAGGTTCAGTGGCAAGTAACTCATTTCCTCAAACCCCAAAGTCTTTCCATCACAAGTCAGAAGTGTGATGAAATGCTCTCCACTTCTGGACTTGCAGCTCCACCAACACTTGACACTGTCTAGGACAAAGCAACCTCCCAAAAGCCTTAAACATTCATTCTCTCTAGTCCCAGTGCAAGGTGGCTGCAGTGTGCACTGTCTACAAAATGCACTGCAGTTACTCACTCAGGCTACTCCAACAGCTCCTCTCAAACTTATGAATTTTAATACTAGAAGGACAAGGGCAGTAGGTCCTTGGGACACCACCACCTGCTGGTTGCCCTCCAAAGTCACTTTGGTCCTTCATTGTCACTTGGAACTCCCTCTCTAAATAGCTCTATTACCAGGACTGCAGTGGTTCAGGCAGACAGCCCACCACCACATTGTCAAGGCAATTAGGAGTGGGTAATAAATGCTGGCCTTGCCAGAGAAACCCAGATCCTGAAAAAAATGGAATAAATAAAAAAAATCTTGGTTACTCCTTTCTCCCAGAGAGTTGGTGTTTCTGGCACCAGCTGCATGTAGAACAACCCTGCTCCTTTGCAGGCTCCAGTACAAATGGGGAATCCAAATTATAGCAAGAGAACTTTTCATGCTCTTAGCTAGGATCCTTCTTGGAATTCATCATACAATTGATCCTCATAAACTGTCTGCAGACACCTGCATCCCAGCCTCTTTTATACAGGCCATCCCCCAGTAACAAGTGAATTCCATTTTTACAGATGCCCATAAGTCAATTTTGTCCAAATTTGGAAATCAACTATCACTGAGTATGGTAACTGTACCCCCACAGTGTTGTAACGAATGGCATCAAAAGCACATGAGACTGATCACAAAGAACAATTACTAAAAGTTGAGAGAGAGGAAACGTTCTCTTACAGAAACAGTCTGCATACAACAAGATCCTCATAAGCAGCAGTAAACTACACGACCTCTTAAACAGTTTTCAGCAGATAATTGAAGAAGGAATGCTGGCCAGAGACTCTTCAGAAAGTATCATGAGATCTTTACCAAGCAGATTTGTGTTCAGGAATTTAAATTTACCAGGGAAAGTCCCACAAGCATCTTCTAGTTTTCAAGCCTGAAGTTAGGTTCTAATGCCCCTGGTTCTCTCCCCCCCCCCATCTTGAACATACCTATGAAGAGTCATCTGAACTCAGGAAATCAAGCCTCAGTGTAACTACTTGCTGAAAGCTGACGGTCAAATAATTTTTTTTAAATCAAGAAGTTCTAATGAAAACATAATATAAAATGGATCATTTTAATTGTGAGCTAAGGAACTGGTTCTATCACCCTCAAAATTTGTGTTGACATAAGAAATCGAAGCAGATGAGGACCATTTCAGACCCCAAGCCTTGGATGTACTCAATGACTGAGTCTCCACAACCCTCTTGGGCTGAGAATTCCAGAGATTCACCACCCTCTCATCTGTCCTGAATGGCCAACCACTTATTTTGAGCCTGTGGCCCACTGGTTGTAGACAGCCCAGCCAGGGGAAACATGATCCCTGCATCCACCTTGTCAAGCCCAGTGTTTAAACCCAGCAGGATCAATCAGTCCAATATTGTCTCTTGGGAGCTTGTAAATCCACCTGCTTGAGCAAACAGATCATCATTTTAGATCTCACCTGAGAGGTAGTGCCTAGCAGTGCACTAGTCAGTAGCTAGAATCCTGTGCTCGAGTCCCTGAAGTCAGGCTTAAATCAACAGCTTCCTGTCTCAGAGATGACAGTACTGGCCACTGACATATGGCTGACATCATGTGCTGAATTTTAACTGCTTCCCACATCAGAAGTGGGGGAAGCCATGGAAGAGCAGACCCATTTCCACAGTGTGTTGGCCAGATCTGCTTTAATCCAGCTTACTTCATCACCGTGTCATTCCCAACCAAGTGGATGACTGTATGAGGACTTCAGGCACAGCTTGACCCACAATTCAAAGGCATGTGGCAACCATTACATTTGATGGACTTTGCAACTGGTGAACAAAATGGGCACTGGGATGCCAAAGCTGCCCTTAGATTCAGCAGCACATCCTTGATTGTTATGCGAGAGCTTGTGGGGTAATTATTTTCCCCAGAGACGGAAGGAGGAAGTTACAGTGGGATGAAACATTCCTGCACCACGTGTTGAGACAACAACCAATACAACTGCCGAGAAGATGTGCGAGACTGTGGTGTTTGCTGCAGCTTATTGGTTCATTCCTCAGTCCCAGCCTCCAAATTCCAGGACTGTAGTTAAATCTACTCCGATTGTTTAACTTGGAACCCTGCCTCTCCTGAGGGAGATCCCCAGCATAGGATCAGTCTGGTGGGTTTCTGTCAGAGTTTCCAAAAAGCTGTCAAGTTTAATGGAGCTAAACCCAGTGGCCTACATCTGCCGTCTCCTCCTCTCCATCCAGCTCCAACTAACCCACTTACAGTGGTTACTAGACGTCTGTGCCAGGGTGTAGGCTGAGAGCACAGCTCCTTTCCAGAGGAACAGAATCATCAGAGGGCCAGCACTCAGTTTCCTCTGAACAGATGGGATATTTGTGGAATATTCGGGAAAAGATACCGCCAGCCTTGGGTAAGAATCGCAGCTGAACTACAAGAGACCAGTCAGAATTCAACCCACTGAGACCAGCGCAACTCAGATCGGAACTGTATCCAGGGACACTTAATGAGTAGAAGAGAGAAACCAGTGTTATTGGAAGGCAGCAACTGCAGCCTCGATAAGTGCTATGATCAAACCGGACACGGTCTTGTTTGCTTGTAAAATAAAAAACACCTTCCCACTTGGTCCTTATTATTATTGCAGACATTTCCAACAAGTTAGATAATCAGAAGAAATATCCAGGATCTACAGGGAAACCATTTTTAATCAAGATTTGAGAAGAGAACACCTCCCCCCGCCACTTCATCTCTCCCCATATCCTCATGTACTAACAGCCTGAAACATTAGCTGTGTTTCTGTTTCCACAGGTGCTGCCTGACCTGCTGAGTGTTTGCAGCTTTTTCTGTTTTTATTAGATAATAAGACGAAGATGTACATGTGATCTGGTATCACCCCAAGCTGGGGCATTTACACCTTGGTTACTGGCTATGCTAGCAACCTACCCTCAGAGAAGATTCCTTCATTCTCAGCTCTTTCTTCGTGAACTAGGCTGGCATCGACTGTAGGAAAATACAAGGTTATGTGACTATAGTTCCATCTGTGACTGAGAAAATACTTGCATCTAGTGAAGTGTTTTATCCGACTCAAACATTTCCATTTACATACAGTGAATTACTATCAAAGGCAGCTGCAGTCATTTATGTCGCTAACTCAGTCACCACCTTTTACACAGCAAGATCTCAGAAAAAGAGTGTTGAATGAATGCTGCTGGAGATGCAACTCAGACAATTAAGAACTCCATCTTCTCCAGGGGGTGGCTGGGAATCACCAGCTCTAACATCTCCATCGTGGATGGGGCTTCACTTAGCCTCAGTGCCTCTGACTATGGAGCACAGCTAGACTAGATTTTAGGTGAATTTCCTTAGTAGTTCTTTGGTGGGGATTTTGCAGCAACCCATTAAGGAATGACACCAGGGAAATTCTCTGTGTTCTGAGACACCTCTGTGTTCTGAACCTACAGCTTTCTGCCTTGTTAATAGCTGGAACCAGCCGCATCGAAATAACTACAGTTAAAATGTGACTGTTGCTTTAACTTGAGGAGCTTAAAGTGGTGAATCAATTACACTGAAGAATATATCAAGTAGCTTGTTTGCACTGTCGCAGTTCGTTAATAAGCACAAGTGAAGATGATACCATTTGGAGCTGTGCTCCCTTTAAGCCAAGCTTTCACTGGATTAAGTTGTGACTGCAGTAAGACCCAGAGAGCAGAGCAGCTGGGCATTGAGTGATGCGAAGGTGGGTCACCTTGAGGATCCTTCCTCCAGATACTGATTGTTACCCTGCAAGGAGTAGTGTGAAATTAAAAATCACCATCCGTCCCCAAAACCTGTCACCCTCCACTGCCCCCTTCCCACCCTGCCCAGCCCAAATCAACACAGAGTGGAAATCCAATGGAAGCATAAGAAATAGCAGATATAAAACTGCATCTGGTTACTGTGCAAGTCCGTACTGCGGGACTGGGATCAGGGCAGGGACCTGCATATGGTGGAGAGCATTCTGACTGGTTGCATCACCGCCTGGTATGGAAGCTTCAATGCACAGAATCTCAAGAGGCTGCAGAGGGTTGTAGACTCAGCCAGCTCCATCACGGGCACAACCCTCCCCACCATCAAAGACACCTTCAAGAGGCGATGCCTCAAGAAGGCGGCATCTATCATTAAGGACATGCCCTCTTCTCTCTACTACCATTGCGGATGAGGTACAGGAGACTGAAGACTCACACTCAACAATTTAGGAATAGCTCCTTCCCCTCCGCCATCAGATTTCTGAATGGTCCATGAACATTACATCATTATTCCATTCTTGCACTATTTATTTCTTTTGTAATTTATAGCAATTTCATGTCTTTGCACCGTACTGCCATTGTAAAACAACAAATTTCACAACATATAAGTCAGTGATAATAAATCTGATTCTGATTCTCAAGTGGCAGGACAGGTTGAACGAGCAATTAATACAACATACACAGTTCTGGGTTTTATCAATAGAGGCATAAAATATCAAGGGGAGTAAGTCATGCTTAACTTTTACAGAACACAGGTTTGGTATCAACTGGAATACTATGTTCAATTCTGGTTACCATATTATCAAACACCACTACCATGGTACCTAACAGTATTCTTGTAAGTCTGTTCTGGACTATGTGTTAGAGCAGGTCCAGAAAAGATTTACGAGAATGGTTCCTGGGATACAGGGATGGTTCCGAGAAGCAGGATAAGATTGGAGATGGCTGAGGAGGGATTTGGTAGAAATATATAAAATGATCAGGGATCTGCACAGAATTGATAGAGGGAGACTGCTCCTTTTGGTGGAGGGATTGAGGACTATAAGTCACAGGTATATTTTGAAAAAAGGAAAAGAATTAATTATAACATTAGGAAAAATAGACAGCATGTGGTTGCAGTCTAGAATGTTTTATTGTAAATGTGCTGAAAGCAGTTTCCATTGTGGCCTTCAAACAGAAATCCGATCATCAGGTTGGCACCTAATGTGTCAAAAATTTGCCAAGCAATGGAGAAGTGGCTGGGGGCTTAGAACTGGAGAGTTGCTCTGGTAGAGAGCTAGTTGGGCTAAATGGCCTCCTTCTATACTGTATTATTCTACGGTTCCATGAATTCTGAGCAAACACATGTTCACTCTATGCCCAACGCACTAGGGAATAATTTTAAGGGTCTTGGGCAGAGATAAAACCTTCCAGTTAATTAAGAAAAGTAAATAACCTTTCTCTTTAGAGCAGAGAAGAACAAGGGGAAATTGCATACTGATATTCAAAATCGTGAATGGTTTTGATAGAATAATTATGGAATTAGGTTTTTCATTGGTGGAAGGCTTGGCAGTAGGGCATTAATTTAAGATTAGTAGCAAAAGAATTAGAGGTGATAAATGGAGCATTTTTACGCTGTTGTGGTTGTTATGATCTAAATGCAGTTCTTTGAGAACATAGGGGAAGACCAGGAAACACAATTCTGTAAAATGTCTTGAATGCTGCTGTAGATATTTAATCTTTTATTATAAAGGAACCTTTGTATGATCAGGCACTGAATGACTGTCATAAGGAGGAAATTTTGTGACACTGGTATCTTGTTTCTATCATTTCCGATTGAAATAAAAGAAAATTGAGGCACATTAAATGCCATTAAAT
>JARFYF010000058.1:2039889-2050142 GCA_030265395.1 Rhina ancylostomus | reverse complement strand
ACCAGCGATCTTTGAGTAGCTTTGCCAATTGGTACTAAATTATGACCTGTTTTTATGATGCAGACTCATGAACTGTAATGAATTCCTGTGGTCAGTAGGCAGAAGGTGGATTAATCCTATCTGATTGTATCCCTGGTTCTTTGAAGTAAGATTACTCTTCGGTATAAGATTGCATCAGTGCTCTTTATTTTCACGGTTCTAATTGGGTAGAAGTTGTTAGATTGCTACTCAACTCTAACTTGAATCCATATTTAGTATTTGCAACTTATTTTCAATTTTTGCATGAGATATGGTTGTTTTATTGTAGTTTTGTCATGAAGCTGATGGAAAGCAGGAGATAGATTTTTGTTCTTGCATGTTCTCCCCTTCCTCCACCTATCACCTACCAGCTCTTGCTCCACTCCTTCCCCCCCCCCCCCCACCTTTTTATATTGGCAATTTCCCCTTTTTCAGCCCTAATAAAGGGTTTTGACTCGAAACATCGACTGTCCATTTCCCTCCATCAGTGTTGCCAGACTCTTGAGTTCCTCCAGTTCCTTTGCTGCAGACTGTTTTTGGAGCTTTTTAAAAGAAACATTATTTAAAGAGTATGGCAAGGCTGAGGTTTATTGTTCATCTTTTACAGATAAATGGTGTTTAAAAAAAAAAGTTGGTTCGGTGACCATATCCTCTAGCTGTTGTGTAAATGGTGGTCCTTAGAATCAATGGTAGAAGTAAAGCATTTTAATGGAGTGTTTTTATCTTGTCTTCCATTTCTATTCAATTGTACAATCTATGCATGTCAGATCAGAAATGAATTTATACCATCTTATCTTAAAGGAATGAGATCTTATAATAAAGATCTTATCTGATAACCAAAGGTATTGGGTCTCTGGCAGTTGGTGTCGAGCAATTCTCCTCTTTGTTGGGTTTAGCACTACTCCTATTCACCATCCTTTCCTCCAGCGATGGCAGGACTGAGGTCAGTAGCTTTGTGTGCATTACAAAGCTCTGTCAGTAGCTGCATTAAATTTTGGATTGTATACTTAACAGGATATCCACCATGTGGCCATCTTGAATGTGCAGTTCAATTTATCAATGCATGCTTAATTGAGTACCAAGGTCAGTAGTGATATAGAAAAGCTTCTGAAAGTTGACATTTGTGCTAGTAATCCTAGCATTTGCAAAACTGTTCAAGAGTAATTCAATTTTTCTTTAACTTTCAACAGTCAGTAACGTCATTTCACATTAATCTGCCAGATAAAATGTACTTTTGCAATTAGGTGAATTGAAGGCTCAACCAGTTTGGCAGAAACATGGTGCTGCTTGTCCTTTCTGAAAGCATAATTTAGTTTTATTGGCACTTCTTTCTAAGCTCTGACCTTCTCAAGGTTATGTTTTTCAGCACTGTTTCCTTTCAGTTGCAATCTAAAGGATGTGGGCTACATTCTAAACAACCAAACATCAAGATCTTCTATATTCCAACAAGATTCTTTCACCTTTGTCGGAAAGAGTTGGGGAACTGAGAGGGTGGGAACCCTGATGAGACTGGAAGCTGATATTGTTGGGGTTCGAGAGGGATGCAAGATGGAGCTAATAAGTAATTTAGCTCAAAATAACATGAATAAAAAGAGGTGAACCTCTGTAATTTTTAAGTTCAAAATCCTCTGTGGCCTCCATGTATAGTACCAAATGCCATCTTCAAATTCCTTTCCAGTTGAGATGTCGCTAAATTATGTCCAGCTAATTTTCCACAAAAACAAGACAATTTGATGACTGCTAAAAACATTTACATTTGTATTGTGCTGTTTAAAACCTGTCCCAAAATACTTGTGAAATACTTCTGAAGTATATTTATTAGTGTAATCTAGGAAATGTAGCAGCTGGTTTTGTTAACGGCAAGTTCCCACAAACAGAAATCTGTGAGCAGATAATCCATGTGAATTTTTGGATGAGAGAGAAAATGCAAATTAGAATGCTGTGGAAATCTTCCTGCTCTTCAAAACTGTGTCATGGGATCTTTTGACCCTCTGAAAAGTAATTAGTTGTCATTGCAACATTTAAATATCCTGAGGAAATGAAAAGATCTACATAAATGCAAATTCTTTTCAAGGAAAATGATCCACCTAAATTCATGAAGGATTCTTTAAATTCTAGGGTTGAATTCTTTGGTTTGTTTAGACTTGGTCCAAGTGTTTACTTAGGAATCATGTTTGTAATTGGCTCAAACTTCTCTAAATCTCTCTTCTTGCTCTAGCGTCTGGTGGTGAAGCCAGACCAACTGATCAAGCGCCGTGGTAAATTGGGCCTGATCGGGGTGAACCTGGATTTGACTGAAGTGAAGGAATGGTTAAAGCCACGGATGGGGCAAGAGACAACGGTGAGTGCTCTAACTTAAGTGAAGGGGGTGGTTGTATATGAGGAAATGTGACTGCAGTGAAAAATGTAGTGCTTGACTGATTTAGTGAGATGTTTTAATTTTCCTCTTGCAGTGATGGCAGTGAGTCATTCAGTGATTCATCTTTTGTTAACTCAATTGATACAGCAAACTTGCAATAAGGAACTTGCCAGGTGGTAGTATCTTGTCCTTGAAACACATCTTTCAACTGAGAGGAAAGCTTAATCATCAAAAGTGCCACAACATATAGTATTTCTATTGCTCATAAGTCAGATATGTGAGTTTTTTTAACTTAGTGACTCTCCATGTCATTATAAAGCTCCTGTTGTATGAAAATTGACTAGAAATGGCCCCATTACAATTTGAAACAAAGATGTCATGTTTTTCTTGAAATGAGCTCTCTGAAAATATTGGCCATTATATGCATTAAGCTCTCCTTGAAACCCCTGTCAGATTAATTGGAAGGCTCTAACTCTGCACCTTTCCCCCAACAATCAACAATCTCTATTTCAATTACCTATATCAAACAAGCCACTAAAAGGAGGCTTTTGGATAATCTTTATTACCACCTTTTTATATACGTGTATATATTTTTTAAAAATCCTTTCGCGGCAGTTTAAGCAAAGAATCTTTGCTTCTTGTATATCTGGTAATTCAAATTTAGTATGTTTGCTTTTAATTGTATTCAGAGATTTATTTTGCAAGCTACTGAAAACCTTGACTGAAATCTTTAGTGAATTTCAAATAGAGTTTTTGGAGTATTCTGTCACAGCTCCACTGAGTCTACTAGGCTGGAATTCGAAAGCGACTCTAAATTGAACTTTACAACATATGATGCAGACAGCCTGTCACTTGATGATCTGCCCTTCCTCATAAAAACAATCTTAGCTGTCTGTTAAATGCCAGACACAGGACCGTCCATTAGGGAATGTAACAAAATTCCCCGCATCCAGACTTTCAGCCATAATGAAGTTGTCATCTTTCATTTTGTTTGATGTGCTTGACAAGTGAAATGTAATTTACTAAAATGCCATCTACAGTAGCCGAGTACAATGATGTTAATTTGCTTTGCTGAGATCTAAATATAGGAAGACTTCAGTCAGCAACTTCCATTACTCATGCTTTATAGAATAAATGTATAGAAGCTGAGATGTGGTGCCAGCACGATGGGAAATTCAGAGTCACCACTGTAGTTCTCCCACGTACCACATCAGTGGCACCAAACTGTCCAAGTTAACTGGGTATGGCATATAAGCTATAACAGAAAATGGCTGATCCGGTAGAAGTTAAATCCAAAGCGGACTTTGATATTACATTGGATTAAAGGATCACAGGCTTGCTATTGCGAAAGGCATTGTCCAGAGACCTCAGCTGATTTTTTTTTGATGCACTGGGTGACTAGGTTGAAGACAACCAAGAAGTTGTGGAGGAAAATTTATATTTCCTGTTGGCTCCTGAATGGCCACCTGCCCACTGTATGGCATATGGTTTTTAAATTTTTGAGCATTACCTATTTGCATTTTTAAGGTTAAATTTCCATTCTTTATTATTCCACCTGATTTGCAGAGATTACAAATAAAATGATATCTCATGGAATTCTGGATTGAATATCAAGAAATTTGGGAATATTTAGAAGATTATTTTAGTATTGTAATCAAAATGAGTTCACCATTAATAGAGCTCTACAAAGCTGCAGCAATTTCTCAACATGTGTATTTTTAGGGCATCCCACTCTACTTTTCAGGATCAGTTTTAAATTCTTAGTAGTTAGAACACTATAGGCTTAGATGTTAACATCATTACCATATGGCTGAGTGGTTTTGATGCAAACCTGTTTGCAGTAGGGGAGGCAATTCAGCAGAAGGGAATTTTAATGCAGATAGTTCCGTGGTTATATCTAGTACTTATTATGTATTCTAGTAGCAACATCCTGGCTGATGTTCCTGTTACCCCAGCATCCTTATTTTCTCTAGGATCTTGCTACACTCAGACGTGCAGCTTTGATCTATGTAGAATGACTGCAATTAAAAGAACTTGTGCAGCTCAGAAGTGTTTTGTACATTCATCATGTCTTGTGTATAAGTTCAACTAACAATCTGCTAGAGGAACTCAGTGGGTTAAGCAGAATTTTTGTTGCTCCAGATTCCAGCTTCTGCAGACTCTTGTGTCGCATGTACAAGTTTATTGTTTTCGGCAGGATTGGAGTTTTATAGTGTTCTGCTGTTAACTTAACTTTTTATTTAACTAGGTTGGACGTGCAAAGGGTGTCCTCAAAAACTTTCTGATTGAGCCATTTGTACCTCACAAACAGGTTGGTCAAACAGTACTTTAGTTTTAAAAAATATAGTTTTGTGTCTGTACTATATTATGGGGCTCAGCAGCCTATTATGTTGTTCTAGCAATCCAGTTGTGCTTATTTTTCTCAAGGGTAGAATTAAATAAAATGTTTATAATCCTAACCTAAGGAAGCTTGCACATCTGTTAACTTGATCAGAATTTTAAAATGATTTTCTTGACAGGAGTAAAATCTACTTCCTTGATCTATGGGAATAGAATTGAGCGTGAAAGGCAATTAACAGACTACAGCAGAACAAAATGCTGCAATTTATTCAGTTGGTGATCATGAATGGACCTTGTTTGATTAGTGTGTACATTATAGAAGTGATGATGCCCAAAAGGTATTGCGAATAGTCTTGTTTTTTTTAAACAAGATTTCCTATTCTTTCCATTGATGCAAATTATGAATGTGGAAAAGTGTTTTATGCGGAAAAGTGATGGACTCAAAAGTTGCTTTTTAGAGGAATTAAGATGTAGGTGAATCAGAAGGTTACCATGCAGATACAGGAAGGAATGCTATGTTTGAGATCATTGCATACAACTTCAAGAGTTTTTAATAGAAAGCCTTGCTGCAATTATATAGTGCCCTTGTGAGTTTATACTCAGAGTGCTGCTGTGTATTGCTCATTGGATTGGTTCATGCGTTGAGAAAGCTTATGTAGAGAGAATTTGAACATAATGGATCTGTGTTCTTTGGAAAAGAATGAATGTAATATTATTGCAACAAAATCATAAGCAAGCTCGACAAGAAAGATGCTGAGATAGTTTCCCCATAATTTCTAGTTGGTGTTGATCACGTAGACGAAGTTATATTTTATTACCTGGAGGGTTGTGAAATCTTCGGAGTTCTCTTTTATGGTAGGCTTTGAATATTCAGTCATTGGGTATATCCAAGATGGGGATCAGTATTTTTGGATAATAACTGGATCAAGTATTATTGGGGATAGTGGGTAGGTGGAAATGCCTCAGATGTTCAGCTACATTCTCACTGATGAACCACCCTCAAGGAACAATATATTTTCCTGCTCCTCTTTCTTAGACTTTCCCCTGAGTGGGCAACAGTTCTACTGAAGGAAAATTGTCCCTGTATACAGTAAGTGCAATATTCTGATAAGGCATTTTTCAGTAGTTCAGTTTCCCAAATCACTTAGTTTTTAAAAACTAATGATGTCCAGCATCCACTGACTGTTGTGAGAGAGGTTCCATACACAGATCTGGAACAGTGTGCAACACTGCTTGAATTTTCTCTCATGTTGGTGATTTCCTCCATTAGAGGAAATAAGTTTCTCTGCCCTAACCATACCAAAAGCTTTTAACATTTCAAACCGCTTGAAATTATCACCCCTCAATCTCCTCAAGTTCTGGAAACGGATGAAGATTTTGTATCTTATTTGTATTCAGTGATATTTCTGTGATTCTTACCCAGGAGGAAGAATTTTACGTGTGCATCTATGCTGCACGAGAAGGTGACTACGTGCTGTTTCATCATGAGGGTGGAGTGGATGTTGGTGATGTTGACTCTAAAGCCTGCAAATTGCTTGTAGAAGTCGATGGAAAGCTGAGTGAGCAGGATGTCTGTGACCACCTGCTGCAGCATGCTCCTCTAAACAAGAAAAGGTATCACTTCTTTAAATAAAAAAATTTTTCCCCTTTTCATTCACGTAACACCAGAGCTGATGGATTTCTCTATTTAGTAATTTTTGTTCTTAAGTATTGAACAGCCATGAAGAATGACTCTATTTGGGATTTTTGTCTTCATTCATGGGATATGAACATCACTAATAGTGCCAGCATTTAAAGCTCTTGAACTAAGGAGGCATTTAACAGTCAATCACATTGGTGGGTCTGAAGTAGCACGTAAGCCAGAATGGATCCCTCCCTGAAGGACGTTAGTGAATCAGGTGTTTTCACAACAATCCAGTAGTTTCATGGTTAATGTTACTAAGACAGCTATTTTTAGTATTCATGTGTATTTAATTAGTAGGATTTAAATTCCCCCCGATGCCACAGTAGGATTCAAATTTGCCCCTCTGGATCAGTTATGCAGAACTCTGACAGCTGCCATATCCCATGATGATGAGGGAGCACAACTGCTGAGTCAGTAGGTTCAGTTCCAGAGAACTAGACTCAAAAATCTGGGCCAACACTCCAGTGCTACAGTGAAGGCATTGATGGAGGTGCTGTCTTTTGGTTATCACATTAAACTGTTTGCCCTCATGGACACAAAAAACACAATGCTGTTGCCATATTTCAATGATGAGTGGGCGAGCTTCATCTCCTAAACAGTATTATTAAAAAATCCCATCACTTGATGTTCTTAGGAGTGGGTGGGAAGAAAAGGTCTTGGATTTTCTGGTCATTCCACATCCTAAAGTAACCTCTCAATATTTGTGTTCTGTTTACAGTTAATTGTAATCAATTATGCAGGATCTTTCAAACTGAACGTAGGCTAAATGTGCAATGATAGCATTTGGTCAAATGGTCTCAGCTTGGGTAAAAGTTTCATTAAAGTAGCTTGAAGGTGAATAATAGCTGAAGATTTCAGATCTGGCTCAAAGTTGGGATAAATATTCACACAGTGGGTATGCAAACACTAGTTGTGGCAGTATCCCCTACAGTTGAAAGCCACAGTATATAGGAACTAGAGGAGTTCTGTCAGACCAAACAAGTTTGGCATTCTGTGCCATAATGGGTCATCTTTAATGTAAATGTCTATGTGCTTTGATCCCTTTGGTAAGTCTTTTGATCTTAATCTTGATGGGTACACACAGATTTTTAGGCAGAGTTTCAGATTGACTGAATTTATACTCGTCTGAAAATTGTACATTTCAATTTCATGTATTGTCACTTGTACTAACATACAGTGAGAAACTTGTCTTGCATACCAATTGTACAGATCAATTTATTACATAGTGCAGTTACATTGGGGTAGTTGCATTAAGGTAGTACAAGTAAAAACAATAACAGTACAGAGTGAAGTGTCACAGCTACAGAGAAAGTGCAGTGCAATACGTTGCAAGGTTAACAATGAGGTAGATTGTGAGGTCAGAGTCCATCTTATAAGGGAACTGTTCAATAGTCATCACCATGGGGTAGAAGCTGTCCTTAAGTCTGGTGGTACATGCCCTTAGGCTCCTGTATCTTCCACCCGATGGAAGAAGAGAGAATGACCCGGGTGGGTGGGGTCTCTGATTATTTTGGCTGCTTCATCAAGACAGCGTGAGGTATGGACAAGAGTCCAAGGAGGGGAGGCTGGTGTCCATGGTGCGCTGGGCTCTGTCCATAGCTCTCTGCAGTTTCTTGCGGTCCTGGGCAGAGCAATTTCCGTACCAAGCTAATGCAAAAATTATCTCTTCTCTTTCATCTCTTCCCTTTCTCTTTACTTTTGCTTGTCATCCTCCACACCCCTCATACTGTCCCACTTCCCATCAGCACTCCCCCTCTCTTGTGCCCTTCTGCCCTCATTCCATTCCCCTCCCAAATGACCTCTTTCAGCCTGTCCCACCCTTGCATGCACCCATTCATCACTTCCCGCTGCACACACTAGCGCCCCCCCCCCACCTTGCTCCTGCCCTCCATTCCCCCCATTTGCAGACATCCACTCCCTCTGTCTCTGCCCTCACCCCTATCCTTTTGTGCACTTATTTCTTGTTCTCTGCCTGTTTCCTCTGTCATCCTCTTTTTCTAATATCATGCATTAATTTGTTAATTTAGTTTTCTTGGTGTCTTTAATACTTGTTTTAATCTTTGCAGCATTCTGGCATCTTTTATTGTTGGACTTTTCACACTGTACGAGGATCTCTTCTTCACCTATCTGGAGATTAATCCATTAGGTAAGCAAAAAATATTTAATATTAAATACCTTTCTTCTGCAGGGTGACTAGCCAAGTGGATGGATGTGGTAAATCTTGAATGATAGTTTAATTAAATAGAATAGGAGGTGATCCAATTAATTTAAACTTTAGGTTCAAGTCAAGCCGAGTTTGTCACGTGCACATGTATGCACAGGTGCAATGAAAAACTGTTTGCAGCAGCGTCACAGGTGCATAGCATCATATAAGCAGCATTCACAGGAAAAACATAAATTAAGCATAAATTGTACACAATTTTTACAAGAAAGAACACAATTAGAACAAACAAAAACAAAGTCCATTTTAGTGCACTGATCATAGTGTTACTAAACTGTAGTGATTAGGGTTTTGTCGGTTGGTTCAAGAACCAAATGATTGAAGGCAAGTAGCTGTTCTTGACCTTGGTGGTGTGGGACTTCAGGCTTCTGTACCTCCTACCTTATGTTAGCTGCAACAAGATGGCATGGTCCAGATGTTGGGGGATCTTGGATAGATGTTGCTGCCTTGAGGCAGCACTTCCTGCAGGTACTACCAGTGGTGGGGAGGGATGTGCCTGTGTATTGGGCAGAGTCCACTACTCTGCAGCCTCTTGCGTTCCTGTGGATTCAAAATGCAGTAGCAGACCATGATGCAACCAGTCAAGATACTTTCAACAGTATATAGGTTTGTTAGAGTATTCAGGGTACAGTAGAATACAGCAATACTCCCCCTTGCATTGTGCCTGAAAGCTTGTAAAAATGAAATTTGGCATTTCAGAACTTCAGTGTTCTAATGAAAAATCCCAGATAAACAGTTGATCTTTAACATGCTGGTGAGCTGACAGACTGCTGGGAATTTCCCTTCTCTAGTTTCATGAAGGGTCCAGTGCATTTAACTTTTATATTATCAGAGCTTGTAAATAAAATATAAAATTCTGGTGCCCCATCTGTATTGTTCTGGAACATGACTAGGTCTCTGCCCAGCAGGACCGGTGGCTGTCAACCTGATTGAAATTGAGAGAATTTGTAATGAGTTCAGCGCAGCCAGTGACTTTGTATCCCAGCCAACAACCTGTGTTGTCATGGCGAGGTAGGTGAGGATAAACAAAGTATGCATAATATCTTGAAAGTAAAAATACAATTTGATTTTGGTTTTATGTAAGCCAAATTGCAGTTCCTGCCCTGTCTCAAGCTCTCCTTTGCTAATAAATACTTCTCATTTTTCCCCATGAGCCTTTTATAGTATTGTGAGTTACATTTCTAATTCTTTCTACGTTATATTTTTCATTCCCTGAAACCTAAGGTTCTGTTGCCAGGTCCCACCCCCAACGACGATAGTTGGTTAGGCACAAAGAAAATCTGTATTAACTAACAATGGTTCAGTTAGAAACAGACATGCAATTCATACAGTTTGGTTAAAAGCAGCCATGCAATTCATGCAAGACTATATGTATTGATTTATTATTGTCACTTGTACCGAGGTACAGTGAAAAATTTGTCTTGCAAACCGATTGTACAGGTCAATTCATTACACAGTGCAGTTACATTGAGTTAGTACAAAGTGCATTGTTAGTACAGGTAAACAAAAAATAACAGTACAGAATAAAGTGTCACAGCTACAGAGAGAGTGCAATGCAATAAGGTGCAAGGTCACAAGGTAGATCATGAGGTCATAGTCCATCTCATTGTATAAGGGAACTGTTCAATAGT
>JARFYF010000058.1:2015011-2026413 GCA_030265395.1 Rhina ancylostomus | reverse complement strand
AATCACAGCAGCACTGTCCTTGTCTTCAGACTTGACTTGCAGAGTATTTCCATCACTTTATTTCGGATTTCTAGCATCTGCAGTCTTGTTGATATCTTTTTTGGGTAGGCTGCTTCAGTGCCTCTCTGTGCCTTTTACAGTTAAGGCCCGAGGGATTCATACTAGAGGCTCTGAATTGGCAACTTGCATTTTATTTAAATGTGAAGTATTTTAAAATTTTGTTTCCCTCTGTACAGTGTCTCTGGTTATTAATAGACTCCCAGAGGCCATCTTAGAAAACCATGAGCAGAGCTTCTGCATGTGTACATCCAGGAAATGGCACTGTGATCTGTCAGAAACTAGATAATACAATCATAAATGATTTTTAGCTGTTCATTTAGGATGTGAAGGATCAAAAGTCCACATTTTAGCACTAAGCTTCCCTTTCCTAGCAATTTGAGAAACTTCCAAAGAGGATGAGACCATTTGGCTGTCAAGTGCACTCACTATTCAGTTAAGTGATGGCTGAGGTGTATATTTCCTTTTAACTTACAGTTTACTTTTTAAAACCTTGCATGACAGATTGGAACTTCCTTGGTTCAAAGCTCTACAGTTTCCTCTAACTTGAACAAATTTTCTGGGTTGTAGGATGATTAGCAGCTCAAGTGAATTCTGGTTTATCACTATCCTTTTAAAAAGTAAATTATTTGAACAGCACCCTGAAAGTCATAGCTTTAAGGTTAAGGGTACACCAACTACTTCTGGACTTAAATGGTTACCCTCTATCCACAGCAAGGAAGCTAAATCTATCCAGTGTAGGCTATGTTCCATTTCAGCCGCGAAGTACAGATCTCTCAAAGTAATTAGTTGAAATTCTAGGACTACAGGTGATTTGCATTTCTTTTTCAAAGCCTAATGGTTAGGATTGGCTGGATGCACCTCCTTTTGTTTATATTCTTTGTTCCATGCCCCTTAACTTAGTCAGCAGTGCTGTCCTGGGGAAAATGGGCATTTTAATAGAAGGGAGAGGTTGCATCATTGGGAAAGATGTATCAAGTAGTTATTATATTACGTCCGACTGTATGTGATGCATTTTTTTTTTGTTGGTAATCTCTTTGACAGAAGGAAAGGCAAAGCAAGAAAAGACAAGAGGTAGGAGGGTTATGGACGGATATCTGTATGTTGCTATTTACCATCTTGCTTTCCTGCAGAGAGTGCTAGTGGTTCTGCTTCATTTGATCTCTTATTTAAAAAAAATAACCTGTGGACAAATCCTAGGGAAAACCTTGAAGACTTTTTATTTATCCAAGGAAACTGGTAATCAAAGGCTCAAACTTTCAACACATTTCTTTTGGTGTATTAAAACAATTGGAGAATGCAGCCAATCCTGTTTCTGGGATTGTACTGTAATGAAGCATTAACTTCTTGCAGCTTTCTGTTAGCAGAGTGGTATTAGCAGAGTTGTGTATGAGATGTTTCCAGTGTTGCTCATACTTTGAGTCCGAGCTTTGCTGGTGTCTCATTCGCCAGGGGTTAGCTGGGATCCAAAGCAGAGTTAAAACGGCTTCTGTGTAAGTTTGGGCTTTCCGCACCTATAGTTGGCTGATTCTTGACTGCCTTTTACAGCCACATTTCCACATTAACCTCCCCTGCTTCCACAGCTGCCAGTGCTGCAAGCTATCAAACAGTCCTGCTGAAAAGGCCTGATTTTCTGAGCCCAACCAGCTTTCTCAGCACTGTCTAGGTGCTGCCCTGCTTGGCTATCTCTTGTTCCTTTCTATGCTATTGAAACTGATCTAAAAATGATCTCGCTCCATTTTATGAGACCTAATTTAGCGATAGCCTTGATTTAAATTGAAAGCACTAATTTAACTTGAAAGACATCTAATGATAAAATAATACTTGCTATTTTGATTTTTTCCCCCTCCTGGTCTTTGCTTTCCTGAGGTGGGCAGGATGGTCATCTCTGTAGAGAATCTCACAAATCTCTCTGCAGCTGGGTGTTTCTGCATTATTGCAGAATCCTATCCCTCTACTGTTTCTAATTTCCTCACCCTGCATCCCCTGTCTCAGGAAAATTGGTGAGTGGTAGTCAGGAATGAGAGAGAGCCAAGAAAATGAAAATGTCAGAAATGCCCAAGGTCAGTCAGCACCTTTAAGAAGAAAGGACAGATTAATGCTTTGGATGTGTGTGCCCACTATCAGTCTGGAAGATAAGCGAGCTCAGTTAACAGACAGAACAGCTGTCTCCCTTCCTGTACTTTTCATTTTAATCACCATGAATTTGGGGCATCTTTGCTGCATGTATCATTTTCTCCTTCATGGGTGAATTTATGCCATTTTTGCCATTTCATTGCTGCACTGTTCTCCTTACCAACTTTCACCTTTTCCCAGCTTATTTTCCCTTCTGAATTCCGGTCTTTGAACACTTGCTCTCACACACTCTCACTCTCCTGCTTCTGTTACTTTTAGTTTGTTTTGGAAAGTTTAGGTCATTGGTTTAGGCCGTTGGATCCAAGCCTTATTAGATGATGGTCCTGATAAATTCAGTCAGCATGGCAGTTTGGAAAATGCTGTCTATTCCAGGTGAGGGAAACATTCACATGCACCTAATCCAACCACATGGGTGCTCCCCGCCCCCCCCCCCCCCCCATGTGGTCACCTCCTCATCAGTGGGACCAACTGCATACTGAGCAATTCATTTGCTGAGCACCTGAACTCTCTTCACAATGGCCATCCTGAGCTCCAAGCTGCATGCCATTTCCCCTCTCATTCCCACACTGACACGTCTATCCTTGGTCTTCTCCACTGCCAGGGTGAGGCCCGATGCAAACTAGAGGAACACCACCTCAAATCCTGTCTGGGTGGTCCACAACTCAGTGGTATGAATATTGAATTTTCTAATTGGAGATATCTTGCACTCCCTTTGCTGCTTTCTCTCTCATTCTGATCCACCCAGTTTTCCCCCTGCTCCATCTGCCAGTCACCCACTGTACCCACTGGGTTCCCTTCCCCTCTCCTTACTGGTTCTATCTGCCCAGCACCCCTCCCTTATCTGCTTCCACTTATCACATTCCTTACCTATCAGATTGCAGCATCTGCAGCCTCTACCTCTACCTTCCCCTCAGCTGCCTCCATCTGCCCCTTTCTCTCTCTCTCCTTGTGTCTCCCCACCAGCAGCTGTCTCCCAGCTCCAACCCTCCCCCTCCTCACCCAGTTCTACCTGTCACTTGCTAGCCCCTGCCTCACCCCTCCCTTTTACCTCTTTATACTGACTATTGCCTTTCTCTGCTCTGTCTTGATGCAAGGTCTCGATTTGAAAAATCAACAATCCACAGATGCTGCTTGACCCACTGAGCTCTTCCAGCAGTTTTTTGCCCCAGATTATAGCATCTGCAGTCTCTTGTGTCTCCTAACTGTCTGCTTAATTGCATAATGTGATCTTTGCATGCATACAGTTACTTTGAAGCTGTCCCCTGTGCTGTGAATTATAGCTTTCACATGTAACAACATTCTTGGTAAGTTCCAAACATAGTGGGTCATTAGTGCAATCATTGAGTTTTCTTCCAGGTAGCCTGGCACTTTGGTATTGTGGGGATCCATTTTTTTGTTATCAGTGAATCACTCTTCTCATTATCTATTAAGAAACGTGGTCACAATCACCATGTATACCTTCCAAAGTATTTGGAGAATTTCTATTTTCTGAAGGCCTCCTCCCAAGTTTTTACATCTAGTACCTATATTTTTTTTCCCCTTCCGAGGTTCCTTGAACCTTAAAATCCACTGGCCAGATTTTTTTTGTTTGACAGATAGCTTGATGCAGTGCTCCATGGCAGTACATAGGTATTTTTCACAGTGCTTGAAGCTATCACCAGTACTTAACAGAACCTTGTGTAAATGATTGAGGGTGATATCGGGGAGCCAACCCTTCTTTCCTGAAACTGAAGTAAATGTAAAATTGCCTGCAAAAGCCAAAGAATTGTTTGATAACTGGGTCTTAATGGCACTTAAATACCCAGCAAATTACATTAAAATAATTTCTTACTCCCTCTCCTTAACAAGTTGTTTCTAAAATGGCAGAAAATCCATTTTACCTCAGGGTTCCATGTACTGTTCCTGAAGACAACAAGATGAGTAAGTTTTCTCTGGAATGCTGAGGTAGTGCATTTCACTCAGCTATTTCACATTAGCTTGAGTAGCAGGGAGTGGTCATATGTAATAGTGGAAGCTTCAATGTGCTTTACAGCAATAGCTACCCTTCTGCAGTGGTGTCCAAACCTGTAGTCTGTGGGTCAGTTTTATCTTGAGCCCCAGCAGCCCAATGCTGGATAACTAGGGAATTCTGGTCTACTTTCACTTATCACTGTCTCTAGTTTGTCCTGTTCTGAATTTGATGGTAAAGGAGCTGATGACCACCCTGGTCTTTCATTGGTGGATAAGCTCCAAGCTTGATCATTATCTTCTATCAATGTACACAGAGTTGTAGTCCTTTCAAAGTTTAAATACAAATCTAAGTGAGCCACAAACATAAGGTTTGGACGCCCCAGTCAGTTGTTAACTAGTGATGTCAGGCCACTGTGGTGTATTGTTTAAAAATGTTTACCCCCGTCTCTTTTCTCATTGCACCTCCTTCCTGGTCTCCACTTCTCTCCACTCTGACAATCCAACACTGACTCAGAAAAAAAGCCCTACCTGATTAGAAATTTCATTGGTAAGGTATTTGAAAAGCTTTCTGTTCTCTTGGATCTACAAGTGTTTCCTTGATGCCAGACCTGGAAGATCTTTCCCTTTACTCTGCCTATGCTGAATGACATGTCCAGGCATTCAGTTTAAAACTAGGAACAACATTTATATAATTTGTATTTCCAAAGAATATTGCTTCTGTCGCTAAATCATTGTGCCTGGTTTCCTTTGAAAGGTACCTGAAAATTTGATAGGGTTCTAATAATTTTTTTTGAGGGGTGGAGTAAACAGTAATCAGTCATGAAGGGCTTTGGGGCCAAGAGGCTACTGTTTGATTTTGAAAATCCTTGAAGTAGTCAGTTGTTGCTGTTTGTGCCCTTGTAATATTCAACTCTATCATCGGATTTCCTGTTAGTGAAACTTTGATAGCTTCTCCAGTGTGCTCTCCCATCCTGTTTTTTCTGCTTTTCCTGTCATGGATTTGCATCCCACCTTTTCATTCGATTTCCTTGTGATAAGTACCCACGAGTCATTTACCATGTTATTGGCTTACAGGTAAAGCCACCACTCTGTTCAGTCGCCACACCAAGTCCATTATCTGGGGGATGCAAACCAGAGCTGTGCAAGGAATGTTGGACTTCGACTATGTCTGTTCACGGGATGAGCCATCTGTTTCAGCCATGGTTTACCCCTTCACGTAAGTATGCTTCCTAACCTCCCCACCCCTGTCTGTAGCCTTCAAGTTTGGTGCATTCTAAGCATTGGCTTGTCTGATATAATACCAAAATAAAGGGCATCCATTGAAAGTCTTGGTGCCTTAATGTATTAGAAGTCACTAATTGGTTTTCATTTGAGTGCAATGGCTATATCTTCAATATCTCCCCTGCCAAGTGACCAGTTACTGGTGACTCTGTTCTGTCTTCATTGGTTCCTGGCAGAGGCCACCTGCTGCCTGCTGGTTAGGTAGTATCTTCTGCCATGTTCTAGAAATGGGGTCAGTTGCAAGGGTTGAGATCACTGAGCTTTTTGCACACCATAGCCACTTGCACAGAAGGATCCCACCCTGTGGTAAATTGGGCTCTTGCTTCAGGTAACATTTAAAACAAAACTCTGCTTCCACTTTTAAATCATAGTCTTTACTAGGGTACATTTAAAGGTTGATGGAGTGTGCCTACCTCTCATGTTAACTGCTTCCTGTCTCCTCTGTCTCCATAGTGGTGACCACAAGCAGAAGTTCTATTGGGGTCACAAAGAAATCCTCATTCCTGTCTACAAGAACATGGCTGATGCCCTGAAGAAGCATCCAGAGGTGGATGTTCTCATTAACTTTGCCTCCTTGCGCTCAGCATATGACAGCACAGTGGAAACCATGAGCTTCCCTCAGGTCTGTTGTTTTCACTTGCCTTCAAGTGCTGTGGCTAAAATGTGAGCACTAAGCTACTCTAGATATTTTGGCATTCTTTTTTTTCTTTAAATTCACAAATTCCTTAAATCCTACTATGCAGAATGAGGCCATTCTTCCCATCGTGTGTATCAAAACTTCACTCAAGCTGTCTTATCTGAGAAATGCAATTTTTTTCCATTTCTCCATTGCCCAACAATAACATGTTTAATTTGTATGCAATTTACAAAGGGTTTGTATTATAGACACAACCTATAGTAAATAAATTGAGTTCAATTTTAATTATTTTCTTGAGGATCCTGTCTCAGAAGGGACCTGAGTACTAAACAACGTAATGACATAATTTTAATTTGGCTTTTTTATATTTTTACTGGATCCTTTGTTAATTGTCCATAATCTAATAAAAGGCAGAACAGGTTTGGAGCTGGTAGCCTTCTGTCCATAGCTTTTCCTCCTCTTCCTAGTTTCGTGACAATAGTTATGGTTCTGCAAATACTTTTGAGCTTGAGTAGTGAGTTGCTGCCAGAGGTTGAGAAGGGCGTTGTAACTGAGGGCCTCTATGAGCTTATTGGTTACTGCATTACTTCACACTCCTCCTTGGTTGGGATAATTGAGAACAGTCTGCAGATCTGGGCATTTTCCGGGTAACACCAAGGCCATTACAAATGGGACAACAGTTGTAGTTTAGAATTCCACTACTTGCCACTCCCCAACCACCACCCCTGCCCCCAAAGAGTTTGAGGTTGTGATTGCAATCTTGGTATATTAATACATGTGCTGTCCTGTGTGCTGTAGATTCGGACAATTGCTATCATCGCTGAAGGTATCCCTGAAGCATTGACAAGGCGATTAATCAAGATGGCAGATGAGAAAGGTGTCACCATCATTGGGCCAGCTACGGTAATAAATTATTAATGCTTTTGGGGTACCTGGGCCTTTTGGAGCTGATAATGGAGATTATTGGGATAAAGAAGGAAAATTAGGAAAAAGAAGCCTAATTAATAAACAGTGAGAGGCTACAGAGCTCTGAGATGAGAGGGAATCGTGTATCCTAATGCATGATTTGCTAAAGGCTAATGTGCTGGTGCAGCAAGTACTCGGAAAAGCTATCAATGTTAGCGTTTATTGCCAGGGCAACTGAATACAAAAGCTCGGGAGATTATGCTTCACTTGTGTCATTAGTGAGACTTCATCTAGAATACTGTGCACAGTACTGGCTGCATTTAAGGAAGGATGTTAATGCATTTGAAGTAGTTTGGGGAAAGTTAAGTAGACGAATACCTCGAATAGGCAGGTTGTCTAATGAGGTAAAATGGAAAAGCTAGGCTTGTATCTGCTGGCGTTTAGAAGGATGAGGGGACTTGACTGAAACAAATAAGATCTGGAGGAGTCTTGACAGGGTGAATATGTAAAGGATGTTTCTTTTTGTGGGAGAATTTAAAACTAGTGGTCTCTGTTTAAAGGGTTATCCTCTTAGATAAAGCAAAATTCTTTCTATCTGGGTCATAATTCATAGAGTCATAGAAATGTACAGCAGGGAAACAGGCCACTCAGCCCACCACATCCATGCTGACCAGTGGGTACCCAGCTCCACTAATCCCACTTACCAGCACTTGGCCCGAACCCTTTACACGTGATTCAACTGCTTCTCCAGAGACTTATTAAATGTTGTCAGCAACCCTGTTTCAGCCACTCTCTCAGGCACTGCATTCCAAGTACCCGCCACTCTTGGGATGCTAAAGGTCCCCCGGGTATTTCCTCTGAATCTCTTTCCCCTTAAACGTACTCTTGTTTTGTCTACCTCTGACATGGGGAATGGGGGGGAAGTTTCCTGCAGTCAACTCTATATTTCCCCCTCAGTTTTATATACCTCAGTCATGTCCCCTCTTAACCTCCTCTGCTCCAAGGAGAATTTGAATATTTTTGATAGATTCTTGATAGGCAAGAAGTGAAAGGTTACCTGGAGTAGGCAGGAATATGAAGGTGATGTTACAATCAGATCATCCATTAGATGGTAGAGCAGATTTATGGGCTGAGTTGCCTACTCGTGTTGCTAACTCGTACGAGCATTTTTTTATGCCCCCTTTAAAATATCTTCCTAATGCGCAACTTTGCCTTGATTATAATAGTGGGATCTCCTCTTAATGGGTATTCCGTGGGATGGTACTGGACAGGAGAGAGCCGTTTGATCCATTGTGCACTTGGAAGAGCGACACAGTTAGTCCCACTCCTCTGTTCTTTCCCTATTGTCGAACACTTGCTATGAAAGATTAATCCAATTTCCTTTTGTTCTGTAGTCTTGTCTTGTTGGCAGATGTATGCATCATGTAAGAATGTTATTCAATGCAAAATAGTTTCAATATATAAAAACACTAGTGCTGTACCCTGTTGAGAAAATAGTTCGGGGGGGGGGCGGCGGCATGGGTTGGTGGGTGGCTGCTCAGGAAGCTACTCGGTTTATGCTCATCTAACATGGCTTTAATGCCTTGAGGGATTTTCTTAAGTTTCCTCATTACATGTAAATTAACTTGCTTTATTTATTTCCTTCTGTCGAGCTTATTTTAGAAACATTTGCAGTGAGTGTTCTGGTTCCAGAAGTAGAAGAAACTGTTATTGCCACAGCTGGATAAGAATCAGTTCACTGACACTGGTTGGGTTTGTTAGTGTTCTAGCTTTGTTCCAGCTCAGAGACTGGCTCTGCATCAGAAGTGATTCTCTAATTGCAGCCAGACTGTTGAAAGCTATCAGTAATTGATTGAAACTCCTTGTTCTCATCTCCTTGAGGATAATGCTATTTCTTTTTGGATGGGGTATTACTGGAAAAAAAATGCCTGGCTTGTAAATGCAGCGGTTCTGCTATTTCCACCCAGCATGTGCACATGAATGAGAGCACTGAAACTAATTTTATAATCAGAGGTGAGTATGGTAGGTAAAAGAGGGAAGGTCTCTGTTGCTACATGTGTAGTCATCCATTGAGCTGTCACATCTGGAGGCGCAAATCCAGACAATGACCTTCAGTGCAGCAAGTATCCCTCAGTGAGCAAGGGGTTAACCAAAAACAGCATGTTGTGGATTCTGGAAATCTGAAATTAAACTAAAACTGGTTAGAAATACTTAGGTAAGGTAGCATCTGTAGAGAGAGAAAGTGGGTTGTATTCTCAGGTTCACTATCTTGCGTCCTAACTGGAAAAGACTAGAGATGTAACTGTTTGTAAGCAGAAGCTCAAGTAAAGAACAAAAGGAATGGTCTGTGATAGAATGGTAAGGAGTACGACACTCTGATTATGTCAGAGATTAAATAACCAGTTGCAGGGAAGAAGAGGTGGGAATAGTAAATGAATCAAGATTACAATTGCCCACATCATTAGGCTGCCCACGGAAAGAAAGTAGTTCTTTGGCTTTGGGCTCTCGCAGTTATAACCCAGATAATTTTCATTTGTTTTTCACTTCCACAATGATCTAGGGCACTGATGATCTTTCTAATCTGATTGCCATAACCAGATTGCTTTGGAGTCCATCAAGATCATTTATATTTAACTATAAGATCATTTATATTTAACTAAAATGTTTACCCTTCACATTCTTGTTCAATCATTCCCCAGTATTTTTCCTTGATTTATATTTTCAGCAATACATTTTGTTGTCACTGGAGAAGGGTGCTTTCTTTGTTGTTTTGTGTATTAGTTTAATGCTGGTTATCTCCTGTCTTTGCAAGTGAGCTTACTGCAGCTGAGGTAGCTAGCCAAGATGCCTGCAGTGCCACTGGGTACAGAGGAAATAGGAAAGGCAGGCATAGTTCTTGATCACAGTACATGGAAAACAAATGTACAGAAATAATGGCCCCCCTCGGTTGAATGATTTGCCAGTATTTGCTGTCTAAGCTTGTGGAAATGCCATCTGGCAAAGTGCTGTAGAGTGCCCAAGGGGCTACACATCATGATTCAGTTCCTTTGTGACAGGAGAAAAAGGAAATGGAAAATTACGGGTTAACTTGTGTTTAATAGTTCGTAATGTTGGCATTTCAGGTGGGTGGCATTAAGCCAGGCTGCTATAAGATTGGCAACACTGGGGGAATGCTGGATAATATCCTGGCCTCTAAGCTGTATCGTCCTGGCAGTGTGGCATACGTGTCTCGGTCAGGTGGAATGTCAAATGAGCTCAACAACATCATCTCCAGAACCACCGACGGGGTCTACGAAGGAGTTGCTATCGGCGGTGATCGGTAAGGACAATAGGCAGTTCAGTTATTTGAAGAGCTGTGAGAGCTGCCCTTGAGCCCCCTCAGTAAGAGCCGCTACTAACTGATCCCAGCTGAAGTAGTAGTTTAGTTGCAGCTTGCCTACTGCTTATTAAATGCTCTCGTTAACAATGCTGTGTAATCATCATTCGGCTAATTTATTGATAGGCAATTGTAAAACCAGTGAGCAATGTGATGCAGTCATTTGTCACTGGGTGGTGCTGTAAAGGAACTGCTGTAACAATATAAAGAATGTTCCTTCAACATTTCACTTCTGTTGCACCCTCCCCACTCAACATTCTGCCTAATTCAAGTGTACTCCCTGATGTCCTAAGATTAATTTTGTGAATGTCATCATCTGCGCTCCACTTTTTGATTTAAAAAAAAAATTTCTGCAAACCCATTTTCACATGAAACAATGCCAATAACACAATGCCAACTCCTAAATCTCCCATCTCTCTGTATGATGGCGTGGTTCAGTATTCACTGCTGGTTCTCCTGCCTTGTGAAAGTTCTCTGGTCCATATCTCACTAGCTACATCGCTTTATAAACCACCACCCCCCCCCCCCCCCCCATTTACTGCACATTACAATTTTCTCAGATTAATTTTGATCTGTTTACTATGAGTGTCATTTGCCTCTTCAACAGATACCCAGGATCCACCTTCATGGATCACGTCTTGCGTTACCAGGACACACCTGGAGTTAAAATGATTGTCGTCCTTGGTGAGGTAAGTAACTCTAGAAGGAAGCAGTCTAATTCCTGAGGTGGTATTCAAGTGACTAGTTAGTGGAAAGCTGTGATCATCATACTGCAAGAAAAGAAACTAAAATATTACTAGTTGATGTTCTTTGCCATAGCTCTGATGGCAGAGGTGATATTTGGGTTTAAGGAGGCTATTTTGCTCCTTAAAGTGAAGTAATATTTTTATTTGTCATAAACCTTACCAATTTTTTTTAACTTTTCACCTAAAGCAAAAGATTAATTATTTCAAAAAATATTTCCCCACTCATTTGTTTCTTAGTTCACGTTATTTTAGGAGGATTTTCAGAGATGAAATAGCCAGAAATGAAAATTATTTATTTGCAAGTAACGATTTG
>JARFYF010000058.1:1856147-1866519 GCA_030265395.1 Rhina ancylostomus | reverse complement strand
TATATGGGAATGTGTTGTCGTAGGACAGTCACATTAGGAGCGTGTGGAAGATGGACATCTGGTAGATGTGAATAATGCACCAGCACGCTGCGAATAAGGTGCTGTGTTGAGCTTAATGTCCCGTTATTCTATGCAAGGACTTTTCTGTCATAGAGATGCAACATAGAAACTGTCCAACGTGCCCGTGTCCACCATCCACGCTCACCCCATTTGCAAACACTTCGCCTTCTATTGGTTTGTGTGGGAAAAGTGCTGCAGGGATTTGTGGAAGGGGTTGTAAATGATTCGAATTATGTCTCTATGGAGAGGGCAAATGCCAACATGGATGGGCTGAACCAAATGGACAGTTTTTGTCAGATCCACAGTTTGATCCTTCTACTTCATCCTTGCTGATGCAGAAGTGAAAGTTAAATTTTGACGTGTAGTGGTGGGTGGGATATTACTTCAAAGGTGAGTAGGTGTGTGGAGAACTGTGTGGTTTGATGAATAAATACATCAGTGATTGTTTTAGTTACTGTTATATCGAAGCTGTTCATCTGTTTTTGTGGATTTGAAGCATTTGTTTGTTACCATCCATGTGTTGTTCATTAATCTGTTTGTTTTGCCATCCCCAGAGTTGGATGGTTTGTGGAGCCTGGATTTGGAACAGATCTGTGGCTGACTCTCCAGACTGTGGGGCAGGGTTTATTCAGTGACATTCTTAACATTCTGAGGCTTAGTTATTTTCCATTAGTTTTTTTTCTGGAAAGCAATCATTCGTTGGGTATTGATTATATGTCATGGGCCTCTGTTGATTACTTGGTTAACTGTTAATTGGAAATGGTTTCAAAGTTGAAATCTTCACTCCACGTAAATGTAATCTTCCGAGCTCAAGCTTCATTATCAGTTACATTCTTTTAAAGTCAACATTTACCTTTGGAACTACCCTTGGAGTTGATATTGGGAATCCCTATGAAAATATTTGAGGGGATGTAGCAGCCTAATCTGGTGAAAGACCTATACATGTGCTGTTGGGTGGGGAGCTGCATTAGTGGCAAACAAACATTAACAATTCTTGTTGCCTAGAGATTGCAGGAACTTGGCCTAATCACTTCTTTCCACCTATCCTTGATGAACCTGCAGTTGTGGAGACCTTGTGTGTCAGCTGGAATGGACTGAGGGAAGGATGTTGGTTGATCCTGGATCCATGCTCGGTAATGTGTATTAGATTGAGTCGTGTACGTGTGGCTGATTATCTAAAAACTAGGGGCTGATTTTACTGATCACAACAATCTTCACCTGGGCTGCTGCAGTGTGGTTGATGCTTGAATTCAGAGCACAACCTTGTCCAACATCACTGGTGGGTCTCTTTTTGACATGTCCCAGTTTAGGAGATAGGTGGTTATGCAGCTGTGAAGTACTGTAAATTATAAACAATCGCTTTTCAAAGCACAAGCTGTAGATTTGAATCTTGACAATTTGGTAATTTATTAGTTTTCTGAAATCTGGGTGTGGGCAGAGTGTATGTGCTTGGGGAAATAAATGAAGGGTCTCAACCCAAAACGTTGACTGTTTATTTCTCTCGATAGATGCTGCCTGACCTGCTGAGTTCCTCCAACACTTTGTGTGTGTGTTGGGGAAATAAATAGCCACCCTTGACCTCACAAAAAAAACTCCCAGCAATTGGGAAGGAATGTGGAACACCTTTCGCACATTTAGCTGCTCACAGAAATTTATTTCCATCTTACGTGAAGTGCAAGACATGAATTACTATTGGTGAAGACTGGTATCAATGTGTCACCATACAAATGGTTATCTCCACCTTTGTTGCAATGTTGAACCTTGCCTTCAACAAACTTCCTGCTGGAGTGGAGGTAATCTTTAGAACTAATGGGGAAACTTAAGTATGTGGGCAATCCTCTTAGAGGCAGAGACCAAACACAACGCTGAGCAATGACACATTGGCAATATTGTTGAAGACTGCTGTCAATGTCAGAGTCCACTCCTAGATAGACATCAAAATAGATGCTCTCTTCATAGAGGAGGTTACCAGTCAGAGAGGGAGAGATTCAAGGATGTGCATAATGCTTCTCTGAAGATGTGCAGCATCTTTGCTGATTCCTGGGAGCCTCGGGCTGATAACCGCTCAAAGTAGAGGAGGAACACGCATCAGGTGCATACAGAGACCCTGCATAAGCAGTACACCACCTCCCAAACTGGCTGCCCTATGTGTGGAAGAGATCCTACATTGGTCTGATCAACTACCTCAGAATCCAAAAAGGTTAGAGTGGAAGCAATTCCAAGCAGCTGCCTAAAAGGAAGAAAAGAAGTCTATGCACATGACTGAAGTGATGTGCAGCATTCAAATCCTGTCAGTTTTAAATAGTCAGTTCTAAATCATGGGTTGTGGTTTTTGACTATTTGGCAGTTTATCTTTCTGAAATCTGGGTGTGTACACAGGGAAAACCAGCTATTCAACATTTGTATGACGAGTTGGTTATCTCAGATAACAAGAAAAAATGCTGGATGGTTTTGCTAATTTTCTTGTTTGTCTGTGTCCCTCTGCCTGTGTGCATATTATACAAAAGGAAGGTGCGTGGTCCAATAAACCTGACCTCACTTGATCTGCACTGTGCTGTCCAAACCTCGCCAATGACCAAGCAACCCTGTTGTCAAGGAATAATGGTCAATACGGTTGCTCAAGTTTCTCTCGTTGGGCTCCCTTTGCTGCAGCTTTGGTGCAGAGCCTGATACCTGTTTCAGCTGGTATCACTGAGGCATTCACTCATCTGTACTGATTGCAGTACATAAAGAGATGGTAATGACCTATATTTTGACCTCTGTTGTTACTCAGAACCTGTCGACACTGAAGTTTGCCAGTGAGTTCATGCTGTGACATCTGCAGGAGCCATCCCTGGGAGGGGCAGGTATCAGTGACTGTTCCCAGGCAACGTCAAGAGTTCATGTGTGATGGTTTCGGGTTGCAGTGGAACTACAAAACAACCTGGCTGCACCTGCCTGTTGCACAACTGTTCACTCTGGGCTCTAATTGGCCTTATTTCTAAGAACATTTATTTCATTCATTGCTTTCACGCATTACTCTGTGCTCTATATATTATTTATCTGTTAAACTGTTTTCCTTGTAACCTGCTGTGATCTGGGTATCAATGGCAAGGCCAGCATTTGGTGTCCACCCCTAATTGCCCTTGAAAAGTTGGGGGTCAGCTGCCTTCTTGAACTGCTGTAGTCCTTCTGGCGAAGGTGCTCCGTCTGTGCTGTCGGGGAAGGACTTTCCCAAGGGCTAGCAGTAACAAATAACGGTAGTGATGTATTTCACAATCAGAATGGTGAACAACTTGGAGGGGAACCTGCAGGTGGTGGTGGTCCCCTGTGCCTGATCCCCTTGTCTGTCAATGATGGTAAAGGTAGTGGGTTTTGGAGGTGCTGTCGAAATAGCCTTGGCAGGTAACTGCAGTGCATTTGGTAGATGGTACACACTGCAGCCACTGTGCCCTGGTGGTGAGTGAATGAATGTTTAGGGTAGTTGGGGTGCCTAACAAGTGAGCTGCTTTATCCTGAGTTGTATTTGGGTTTTTGATGGTTGTTGGCACTGTAGTCATCCAGACAAGTGGAACGTATTCCTTTGCAACTTTGAGGTGCCTTGCAGATGATGGAAAGGCTTTGGAGGGAAGTGGTGGATTAGGTGGTCAGTCACATGCCCCAGGATACCCAGCCTTTGACCTGCTCTTGGTATTTATGTGGCTAGTCTTTTTGGGTTTCTACTTGATGGCAACTTTTGGGTATTGATTGTGGGGGGCATAGCGATGATAATGTTATTGAATATCAAGGGTAGGTGGTTAGACTCTCATTGCATATAGGGATTGCCTGGAATGTTTGTGGCATGAATATTACTCATGCTACAAAGCACAGAAACCAGCCTCCCTTCCATGGACTCTGTCTATATTTCATGCTGCTTCAGTAAAGCAGCCAACATCATCAAAGACCCCACCCAACTCCAACATTCTCTCTTCTCCCCTCTCCCGCCAGGCAGAAGATTCAAAAGTCTGAAAGCACATACCACCAGGCTCAAGGACAGCTTGTATGCTGCTGTTATAAGACTATTGAATGGTTCCCTAGTACAATGGCTAGACTCTTGACCTCACAATCTACCTCATTATGACCTTGCACCTTATTGTCTACCTGCATTGCACTTTCTCTGTAGCTGTGATACTACTCTGCATTCTGTATTGTTTTACCTTGTGCTACCTCAATGCACGATGTAATGAAGTGATCTGTATGAACGGTATATGCAAGACGAGTTTTTCACTGTACCTCGGTAAAAGTGACAATAATAAATCAATTCCAATTACTTGCCATGTATCGGCCCATGCCTGCACATTGTCTAGGTCTTGCTTCATGTGGACTGCTCTTTTTGATGAGCTGTGAATGGAATTGAAGATTGTGGATCTTTGGTGATAATTGCACACTGAAGATGAAAGAAGTCATTGATGAAGTAGCTGAAGATGGTTGGGCCCAGGACACTGCATGTGCAGTGATATCCTTAACTGACTTCTGATAGCCATCTTCCTTTGTTGAAGTATGACCCCAGCCATTTCCTTTCAATGTTCATTGACCAGTTTCACCAGTTCATTTTATGCCATCACTGGTGAAGTACTGCCTCAATGTCAAGGGCAGTCTCTCTCAACTCACCTCTAGAATTCAGTTCTGATCCATGTGTGGACCAAAACTGTGAGGTCCAGAGCCCAGTGGTCCTGGTGAAACCCAAGCCAAGCACTGGTGAGTAGTTATTGGTGAATAAATGTCACTGGATAGCATTGTTGATGATGGCTTGCATCACTTTTATGATTGAGGGTAGAGTGGTGGTAATTAGCTGGATTGGATTTGTCCTGCTTTTTGTGAATGAGGCATACCAGGGCAATTTCCCATATCATCAGGAAGATGCAGGCGTTATAACTGCACTGGAACAGCCTGACTTGGGGCACAGATAGTCCTGGAACACAGATCTACAGTACTATAGCTGGGATGTTGTCCGTTTCCATTACCTTTGTGGTATCCAGTGCTCTCCGTCACTTCTTGATATGACATGGAGCGAATAGAATTGGCTGAAGATTGCAATCTGTAACTGTGGGGATCTTGGTGGGAAACAAAGATGGATCATTCACTTAGCACTTCTGGTGGTTGCAAGTGCTTCAGTCTTTCTCTCCAGCACTCCCATGGTGGGCACCTGTCATGACTGAGGATGGTGATGTTCTTTGTGACACCCCCTCCCTCCTGTTAGCTGTTCACCACCATTCATGACTAGATGTGATGGGGCTTGATCACTTCCCAACCACAAGCCCAGATCCTCGTGCATCCTGTCTGATGCCCCTTTGCTCAGGTACCCTTGCACCTCCATTCCACACCACCTCACCTTGTAAATGGTGTCTCTTATTTTACTTAATGGAGTGAGGTGACCCAAGATGGTCTGTGCAACCAGCCCCTGTTGTGTGTCTCCCTCTCACTCCCGCTCCCCATTGTGGTCCTTGAATGTTTATAATTGGCACATTTTGGTGGTTTTAATTTAGTTTCAATGGAATTTTTTTCCCAAAATGTATTATATTTGTAAAATTTGCAATGAAATGTTTTCCATTCACAACTCGAGCATATTATTTAAATCTTACAAGCAAATGGAATGATATTGGCCTGAAGCCAACTGTTCTTTTGCATACCTTCCATGAGTAAGAAGTCTTAAGAGGTTCCTACACAGGTACCAGCCCCAGTGTACAAGGCAGGAAGCTTTAACCTGTGGTCTTTGTGGCAGCTGAATTAAGCTTTGGTGCATTCCTCTGCATGTTGCTCTGCAGTTTGCATTGTTCCAGTCTGCAACATTTGGTTGTGGGCAGCTCTTTCCAATGGAAGACCAGAGCTGTGGATCTTCCAACAGCTGTCATTGTGTTGGGATGTGTTCCTGGGAACAGCACTTAAAAGTCCTGTGTTACACAGTTGCTCGGGATGAACTCTGACAAGACCAATACAAACCTTTCTGGACCTTGGTAATCACAGTCTGCCAGGAGATGGATGATGGTTTCACCCCACTCCAGCCACTTCAAGGGCAGAATGTGTTGAGTCTCCAGATTTGCATAAAGGATCTCACATGTTGGGCCTCTCTCATCAGAGGCAAAGCCAGGTCTTGATGCTTGATCTGGTGATGAGGCATTCTGCGTAGTCTGCCCAGGGAACCATCTGATGGGATCTACATCCTTTCCCACAGGTCCTTGGCCATTCTGTGCAGATAAATGCCAGATTGTCTTGTGGCCCAAGTGTTCTTTTGCTCTCTTGAGGAGGGGAAAGTGGTTCGGCACGGTCCAGTTGAACAGAATGTTCTGTGACAACACTACCAGGCCTGTCCTTTGCATTACTGGGCTAGGTGGAACTTCAGTGGGTAGTGACACTTGATGCTTACGTACCCCAGGGTCTGCAGACAGCTGACGCAGCCAAACTAAGCAAGCTGTGGGCATGAGGGCCATGTTGGTACATTTCCCCTTGCTCTGGAGGTTGTGCATCATGTTTCTGTGGGGGTGATCCACTTTGTGCATGAAAAGGACAGCAGCTTGGGTGACTGCTGCAGTGCAGGAGCTGGGGATGGGCCACACATATACTGCAACACCCAAGAACACCTCGCATCAGGTTCTTTCCCACACTCGAGAAGGAGCATTGCTCCAACATTCCCTGTTTCTACTTCGCCTTATCTACATGTATCACCTAGATCTGGTTCACATTCTGGTTCCAGATTCAGATGATAAGCAAATGGGCTTATGCTTTAACTTCTGAGGATAAAAAAACTTTCCTCAGACTGAAGCATCCACACAGTCAGCAGCTCTGTCAACGTGGGATGTCTGTCCCAGGGTGTGGGTTAGAAATGGTGCATCTTATTGCTCCTTTCATTTTTATTTGGATACCTCTTGCAGCTCATTTATTTAAACTGGTAATTGCCTGCCCATTTTCTCTCTCACCCCTTCCCTGTCTGCAAGTGTTTACAGAAGTCATCTAGATAAGTACATGGATAGGTGAGGTTTAGAAGGTTATGGCGGGCAGATGGGACTAGCTTCCTGGGCAACACAGTTGGCATGGATGAGTTGGGCTGCAGGGCCTGTTTCCATGTTGTGTGACTCTAAGTGTAGAAATAAAATGGAGAACCATTCCACACTTTGCCCACAAGTACTGATACCTGGCTTTTCAACCCCCTTCCCCCCCTCTAGAAATGGTCAAGTGCCTTGCTAATTTTGGCAATATTTGGCCTTGTGATATCACAACATGGAATGCCTGGTCTGAACACATCCCTGCAGTATGATGTGTTTGAAAGAGCAGGTATGGACTGAAGCCACGCTGCCTGAGGCAACAAACTCAGACAGGTTGGTGAGTCTCCAAGATAACATGAGTCAAACCAAGCAAAGGTTCAAACCTGACACCTCAGCAGACGACGGCAATGCTCCCCCAATGTGGCACTTGGAGAATGCTACACTGTTGATGTTTAAACCAAAGGTCCCACCACTTCTGTGGGTGCATGTAAAGGATCTCACAGCTGTAAAGAGCATGAGTTTTCCCTTGGAGTTCCTGGCCAATATTTACCCACCTCTCATCGTTGCAAAATTCATGGGGCATTTTCACTTTGTGGATGCTTGCAGTGCACAAATTGGTGGCCATATAGTGACAGCATCTCTCGGTGACTGAAGCACTTGAGGTTGTAAAAGGTACAATTGATGTGTAACAACTTGCCATTCTTTCTGCTTCTGGAGACCAGCCCTTTAAATTTTAGTGGGGAGTTTGTGATCATGCAAGGGTTAATGGCAAGATTTTATTGACTGCGCCACAAAAGCTGGAGCATGAATCGGCTGAGTACCGCTGATTGTTTTGCTGTAATGGAGAGGAAGCCAAAGTTCAGCTGCTGAGTCCTGAAATGAGAAGCAGAAGTGCTGAGGTACCTCACGTCACCACAATCACAAAAGTTTGGCAGATGTGGCTGTGGAATAGCGTGCAGCTTCCAAGATTGTGTGGAATCGGTTTTGCTGCCTTCCCGTGTCACACAACAGGGAAGTAAATTTGCAGCTGCTTCACAAGTTGTAATTTGTGATTTTATTTCTGACTGGGATCTCCGGGGATAGTTTGAAGCCTGGTAGCTGTCCCAGCTGCAGCCGGGTAGGTTAATGGCATTTGCTAGCCAAGTGAAATAAGTCTCTGTTCACTCCTGGTGTGATCTGCTGCTATGTAACTCCAGGTGTATATTATAAAGAACAAACAACTTATTTATGCAGGCCCTTCATTGGTTGTGAACAGTGCTTTGAATTGTGGTCAGTCTTGTAAGGCAACAGTCAATGTATGCACAGCCAGCAATGTGCTAACTGCAGTGTTTGGATTTTATGGTTATTAGTCGAAAGTTAAATATTCACCAGGCCACAGGGGTAATTTCCCTGCTTTGATGCAGAGCAGTGTCGTGGGATCTTACCATCCATCTGCAAAAGTTTGGCTTGATACCTCCTCTGAAAAATAGCACGTCCAGCAGTGCAGCTCTCTCTGTGTTCAAGTGTTTGAAGTGGGATGCACCCTAGACAGTTATTCAGGGGATTGTATGGACTTGGAAAAAGTCCTGTGGTTCCTCCCATCTATCAAGTACCTCCTGGCATTTTGTTCCCTCTGCTGAATTCCTTCCGTACGGATATTTGTCCAGCTCTGATGTTTGTCCTTCATTTCTCTCCCATTGCTGAGTTCAAACTGGGCTCTCTCTTTTCCTCCTCTCTGTTAGAGGCTGTTCTCTTGTTGTCTAATTTATGCTGATTTAAATATCTTGGTGCTGAGTTCAACAGGGGCAAATCACCTGAATGGCATTTCTTCCGTATTGCTGGGTCTGAATCCTGGAACTACCAACCCAGTGGTGGGAGCACATTTATCAGAAGGATTTTAGTTGGTTTAGGCAATAAATCGGGACCTTCAATAATCTCTGTACTCTTTGATTTCTTAGAGTAATGCTGTTGGCAGTTGAAATCGAGAATGCCCTTCTTCACACAAACAGTGGAAATTGTGATCCAACAGATTGTGGATTCTGGAGATTGAGTGGAGATTTCGGTAGTGATATGGTAGTGTCAGTAGAAAAGAAGCAAAGTGGAATGAAGCTATGCAGTATTTAACTGAACTGGTTAATGAGCTGTGTGGCTTCAAGTATCTGGGTGATCCCTTGACACTTTGCCCAGGATTGTACCCAGTGCAGTGGGTATGGAGGACCAGCACTCAGCACAAGCTCTAAACCTCTGGGATGTGTGCTCCATTCCTCTGGATACAGTGCCTGCCATCCTTTCTGGTTTCATCTCTTAATGGAGCTGCTGATTTGGGAGATTAATGTGAAGTTTCTGAGGATAAGCATGTACTGTAACTAAAACCAGTGTCACATGATCAGGAGAGTTCCAGTTGAAGGGTGTGATCTGAGTTAACTTCCCCACCAATCTCACGTAATTCCATTGGCAGGCATCCCATCTGGAGATGCTGATAGTCTGGAGATGATTAGAAGGAGATTGAGAAATAGTTCTATGTCTTGGTCGTTGATTGAAGTGTCAAGATTTGATTGGGGGTAGCCACAACATTAGGATTCTAAGCAAGAACCTTTCAGCATCCTGCATCTTGCTCTTCTCTCCATGTGACCTGTGTTAAAATCCTTAACCAGCTCTCGAATGTCTAGACTTGAGCCTTGAGAATGTCTAGAGCATTAGTGTGGATGGGGTAATGGGAGCATTTGACAGTCCTTCAAATTCCCTCCCAACATTGATTTGTAATTCACTAGTCTCCCTAACGTGGTAACTACCTCCACTCCCTAACCAAGGCATTCACAGAAGCATCAACAAGCAAAATATTTGGACAGGTGACCAAAGGCTTGCTAAAGAGGTATAAGGAACATTTTAAAGGGAAGAGGGAGGGGAAGAAGTTAAGAGAAAGAAAGAGCTTGCGTTCAGGTAGTCAAAGGCTCAGCTGTCAATGTGGAGCAATTGAATATCCTGAATTCCAGGAACATGCATGGCAGGAGTAGCCAGCTGGCCCCTCAAGCCTGCCCCACCAATCAGTATGATCCTTTCTCCTTGGTACCAGACCCCATAGCCCTCAATCTTTTGAAAAATTACCTACTTCCACTTTAAATGCTTCTCATGATCCGGCCTCCACAACTGTCTGGGACAGAGTTCCAGAGATTCACCACCCTCTGAAAGAAGAAATTTAAATACCTCCTTATTTTAAACTGTGCCCTTGTTAGTCTCTCCCACTGATCTGCCTTCCCTCATTCTTCTAAACTCCAAAGATTACAGACCCAACTAGTTTAGCCCCTCTTGATAGGGCAAACCTCTTATCCTAGGAG
>JARFYF010000058.1:1312607-1326534 GCA_030265395.1 Rhina ancylostomus | reverse complement strand
GGAAAAAAAAATCACCCAGAAAGTGGGCAAAGGAATGGCAGATGGAACTTAACCAAGTGTAAAGTGATGCATTTTGGGAAGTTAAACCAGGACAGGTCTTGCATAGTAAATGACAGGGCCCTGGTGAATGTTGTAGAACAGATACCTAAGAGTACAGGTACATAGTTCCCAGAATGTGGTGACACAGGGGGAGAAGACATAGGGCACACTTGCCTTCATCGGACGAGTCAATGAATACAAGAGTTGGGGCATCATGTTGTACAAGACATTGGTGAGAGTGCACCTGGAATGTTGTGTGCAGTTCTGGCCGCCATACCATAAAATGGATGTGGTTAAGCTAGAGAGGGTGCAGAAAAGTTTCACAAGGATGTTGCTGGGACTGGAGGGCTAGAGCTATAAGGACAGACTGGATAGGCAGCGACTGTTTTCCCTGAAGCAAAACAGGCTGAAGGATGACCATATAAAGGCTGATAAAATCATGAGGGCTCAGAGAGGGTGGGTGGTCTTTTTCCCAGAACAGGGACCTAAAAGTGCAGGGCATAGCTTTGAGGTGAGAGGGGAAAGATTTAAAGGAGATGCGAGTGGCCAGGTTTTCCACACGCAGGGTGGTGGGTAAATAGAATGAGCTGCCAGAGGAAGTGGTGCAATTACAAATTTTTTTAGGAAGAATTTCTGCACACGTTCAGGGATAGGAAAGGTTTAGAGGGAGATGGGCTTAAATGCATGCAAATGGAACTAGCTCAGGAAAGTACCTCGGTCTGCATGGATGAGTTGGGCTGAAGGGCCTGTTTCCATGCTGTATGACTCTACCAGTGGGAAATTAGAATTAACACCTTCAAAAATCCACATAAAGGATACATGGCACAGGCACAAATTCCATTTTAAATGGAACCTAAAGGCAGATAACTGATTGGAGAAAAGAAAAGCAATACACCAAACAGCTGCAGTAAAATGTTCTATTCTAATGTTCAGGAATTGTTTAGAACAATAAAATCAGCTAAATTAACCATCTGTGATAACTTTGATGTTGGTAGTATGCACAATTCATTTGACAAATCAGGAACATAATTTTACCACCACATTTTCCTCCTTAATTTATTCAGATCATATTGTAAATATTTATCTGAATTAGAAGTTCCTGCCATTACAAATTGCTGAATGTCTTAGAACTGTGTAGACAGTAAAACATTGAAATTCTAAGTGTGTGGGATCTATAATATAAATTTTTTAATTTCAAGTTGTATTTTCTGGAGATTTGGCAGTGGTCCAAGTAACTAAGAGAAATATCACGCCCCTTATTGGTCTAAACGCCTGAGGTCCAAATGCACAATAAATGAATAGAGTAAAGTTTAGTGGCAGTTTAATTGGAAAACTAAATTAGCAGGCCAACCACATTTTTTTTGTTGACAAATTATTCAATCATACAAGGAGTATTTTCATCTGTATGATGGTAGATTTATGAATTACTAAGTTTCACTTGTGAATGGATGAACAGTGCTTGTAACTAGGATTTGGTCACAATTTTTATAAATTATTTGTCAGTAATTCATCAAGTTAGTGAAAGTGCTGAGTAGGGACATTTCACATTCCATTAATTAATGTAAACCTGAGTTTAGTAAATTATAACAATTTTTCAGAACATTGGAACTCAGCAGTCTCTGTAGAGCTCATATGCAGCCATTAATTCATTTCAACTATAACTCAATCAGTCAAAAAGGCCAGTGCTGAGTCTTGTAGTTTCAACATAATGCTTTTGATTTCTTACTGTGTATTTGTCAATTGGTTATTATTTCCCTTGTATGCAAATCATAAAATTCAGACCTCCAGATCAACAGTGCTAAACTTCTTCTGCTTTTGGCTCATCATCAGGTGATGCTTTATTCTGCAATATTATGAAATGTGTATTGTCTGAAATACCTTACCCAATTTAACGCATCAGTTAATACCTTAATTTGAATTAGCAAGGAATGTTGCATAAGTACCCACAACTGTCTCACCAGCAAAATGTTCGTGTTCAAATGATCAAAGAACTGTCAGTCATCTTTTTTTATAATTGAGTCTTATAGCTGTTGCATAAATTAGTTGAATTTTGTTGTTGAAAGATGTTCCTTGTATACAATGTCTCCCTTTTTTGTTTTAACATCCATAATGCTTTGAAGTAACCCCACATGGAAATGTTTTGGGAAAGCAATTATACTGCTTCGTAACTATTCCTATCCTGTGGATGAGCTGTTAAAACTGAGACCCGTTTCCTCATTCGGGTGTTTCATGTGCATATTAAAGACCCCACAGCATTCGTTGGACATGCTGTTCTTGTGCAGCAGTCACCCCTAAATATACAATGCAGTAGCTAAGGTTTTGCTGCAGTGAAATCTTGGTTGGTTCAAAATGGCCACCACAATATATTCACTAGATTTCAACACAGTGTTTGTATATAAATACCAGATCATTTCCAAGAATTGTAATAAGGCAGTTGTAAAAATGGAATACTTTTTTTCCTGTCTTTAGATGCCTCCAAATACAAGTTATTTTTCCCTGTTTCATACTGAATTGCATCAGTATTAACCCAGTCACCTGAAAATTTCAATTTCTTCCAAATCCCTTTTCACGTTCTGAATGATTTGTGTTTGCAGGAATTTCCAGTCACTGTCATTTTTTTCTTAAGACCTTTGAACAAAAGAGCTGGGATCAAATCTTAGGCTATACAATTCAACTTCTTTCCATCTAAAATGTTGCCATTCATGGACTACACTTTTCGAGTCCTAGAGCTACACAGCATGGAAACAGGTCCCTTGGCCCAACTCATCCATGCCGAACAAGTTGCCGAACTAAGCTGAGAAATTAATCCCTGTTAGTAGTGTTGAACACTAGCACATTTGTCACCTCCAACCGTGGATGAAATACTAGCAATTGTTTCTTGTTTTTTTAAACTCATTTTCTGCTCTGTGTGATTTGCCCTGTTTTCTGGGACTCTTATCTTAGCTCTCAATGTTACTGTTATTAAGGAATATTTTATAATATATAATTCATATTAATGCAATTTATGTGTGTAATGCACTGGGCTGCTACTGTAAAAAGCTAATTTTCTTGGCATTTATACCCTGGGTGTGTATGTCCATGGCAATAAACTTCAATTTCCAAAGCCCCTCATTTTGAAGGCCCCAATATATACTTTGTGGTTTTCTGTGTTATCGACATTAGAAAGAATTCCTGGATAACAATTAGATTAAATGATTATTTATTTATATCCATCATTATCAGCATACCAAAACAAAAACAGAAAATGCTGGGAATACTCAGAAGGTCGGGCATCATCATTCTGATGAATGATCATCAATTTAAGATATTAACTGTTTCTCTCTCTCCAGAGATGTTGCCTGACCTGCTGAGTGGTTCCAGAATTTTTTGATTTTATTTCAGATTTTCCACATCTGCAGTTCTTGGCTTTTCATATATCACCGTACCTTTTGAGGTTCTCTTCAGCCTTTCTGGAAATCTGGTTTGAGCACCTTTCATTCCTCTTTCTGAGAAGGAAAAACAGCTGAGAAGTAACTAACAACTTGAACTTGACAATGTGTCTGTCTCTCTGTCTGTCTGTCTCTCTCTCTCTCTGTCTGTCTGTCTCTCTCTCTCTCTCTCTGTCTGTCTGTCTCTCTCTCTCTCTCTCTCTCTCTGTCTGTCTCTCTCTCTCTCTCTCTCTCTCTGTCTCTGTCTCTCTCTCGCTCTGTCGGTCTGTCTCTCTCTCTCTCACTCTCACTCTCTCTCCCCCCTCCCCCCTTGCCCAAAATCTTTTCATATTCTCATCCAATTGCGTTAACTGTAATTGATCGTTTTTGTTCAGAGAACAGTAATGTGAGCTTGAATCTCACCATGGCACTGGGGAATTTAAATTCCACTAAATAAAAAACCTGGAGTTTTATGGGAAAATACCGATTGTCATTGAACCTGGTTCACTAATGCCCCTCTGGGGGGGGCCTCTGCCATCCAGGGGTACATTGAGGCACCAAGGGATGGGCAATAAATCTTGGCATTGTCAGTGAGGTTCACGTCCCAGAGAAGGAAATAAGAACTCCAAGCTTCTCCAGTCTGCCCACAGTCTGAAGTCTCTCACCCCTCCTCCCATTCTGGTCAATCTCTTCTGCACCCCCGACACCCTGGACATAGTTGTCCTACTGTAGTCTAAGCAGTGATGAAGAAGTTACCATAACTTGATGAATCTGTCAGTCTCTCTGCATCTGTCAGTACTATTTGTGTTTCATGGCGTCTCTTCATTCACCCAACCCGACTGTGTGCCTGTCCCTCTCCCATGTCTGCCTGTATCCTCTGCCCCCTTGATGTGTCTCGTCCCTCTCCCCAGTCTGCCTGTATCTCCCGCCCCCTCATCGTGTTCCACAATTCAGAGGTTCATTTGCAAACTTTGAAATGATGTTCCAGGTCATTAATATACCTCATACCCAACAGTGGTCCCAACACCTCTCCTTCCACCCTCTTCCCCCCAAACTGAGACCCTCACTCTCTGCATTATTAAACACAAGCACTGCGCCTGTAATCTCACAGCATCAATCTTCCCCAACTCACCTGCCACCCTGCACTTCACCCTGACACAGAATGTTAAGCACACTTACTTCTCTGGGTCTCTGTTACTTTTGAACAGAATGCACTCAGGTTTATCAAAGTTAATTTACTTTCAACAAATGTTTTTTATTATTTTATTCATTACAAATTGTCACTATGTATGTGAATAATTATCTCCATATTTCTATATCACTGTATATTTCAGATAACAATACTCTGCTTCACAAAGTTTAAAGAATTTATATGTATCATTAATATTGGTTCTGCATCACTCTATGTATTGTATTTTGAAAATTAAATAAAAATGTTCAGCTTTAAGTTAAACAGGCAGAAAGAGATTTGGTTCAATTCACATTCTCATTCTGTAGCTGTCTGCTCTGCCAGTAGTTCTCTGTCCAGTAAATCTCCCCTCCCCGACTAACAACACCCCCACTCCAGCAATGCCCCTCACCCCAATACCTCCCTTCCCCTTCAGAAAGCCCAACATCCCAAGTAATGCCCCTCATTTCAGTAACTCCTCTTACCCCAGTAACACACAAACCTAGGAACCCCAGCCTCTGTATATTCCACATCCCCAGGAACCCCAGTCTCTGGGTGTCCCACATCCCCAGGAACCCTGGCCTGTGGGTATCCCAGATCCCTAGGAACCCCAGCCCAACCCCATTAAGCCCATTCATCCCCACTAACCCTTCCACAATTCTATTAACACCAGTATTCCAGTAACACTTTTCTCCAGACCATTTCCTATCATTAACATCCATCACACCTAATAATGTCCCCAACCCAGTTACCCATTTTCCTCCTAGTAACACCCATTCTCTCCCTGGTACCCTTGTTAACTGTAGAAAACCCCAGTCCCCCATCTTGAACCCTGACTGTGGTCCGTGGTTCTGTCGGAGATTTTGGACTGAAGTATGGTGATCACCATTATCAATTCCAGTCCTGAGCCCAGTACTGATGGACCTTCTCTGTCAGTGGGAACCCTGAGACCTCTCGCTCACCATCCCGGGAAGAACCTCTGATTCCTTTGGCATCAGTTAACTGGGAAGATTTCCAGGAATGCTACTGGAATATTCTCGGGGATTGGATTCTATGTCATAACAGGAGTGGTTGGCATTGGTTGCCTCTGAGGTTGGGAATGGTGCTGGGGAACTGGTGAAGGTGACATGACAGAGGTTTGGGACTGGATAGGTCTTTGGCTTGCACCTTATAATTAGGAATGCTAACGGAAAATGCTGGAAACACTCAGCAGGTCAGTCAGCATCTGTAAAGAGAGAAACGGTTAATGTTTCTCATCTGAGACCCTTCAGCAGTTGGTGAAAATCAAGATAAAAGTGCAGATGCTGGAAATCTGAAATAAAAACAGGAAATGTTGGAAAGCTGTGGACTTGATACATTAACTCTGTTTCCCCCTCCACGGATGCTCACTGACCTGCTGAGTGTTTCCAACGTTCTCTGGTTTTTATCAACACCCCAGTGTCTGCAGAATCTCTTGTGTCTTGGTTCTCTGGTTTTTACTTCTGATTTCCAGCATCTGCATTTTTTTCTGTAATTAGAGTTTGGGTGAGGTAGGGTGTCTCTCACTTCACAATGTTACCTCATTAGATGGGACCTTGAGGTGTAGTAATGGGGAACATGCCGATCGTTGAGAGTGTGTAGACTCTCTGTCTGCATGTCCACCTCCTCACTGTTACTCAATAATGTCCTACCGCATACTAAACAACACCACAAATTATCAGTGCTCTTGGAAACACTGAATGACACATCCCTGGACCTGACTGGTTCGGAGTCTGTTCTGTAGAAACACTGGTAGAAAAAGGGTTAACTCATGAGTACAGGCTGTAGAGACTGGGAGTAGAAAATTAGGGAGTGATCTCAATGAGTCAGAGAAAGTCTTGGGATTTTCCTTAACCTCCCCTGCCCAGGATATTTCATCACCCCTTTTTGCCCTCCTCATTTCTTTTTTAAATTCTCACATACATGCACTCTATATTCCTCAGGAGATTTTCTTGATTCCAGTTGCCTCTACTTGACATATACTTCTGTTTTTTTTCCTGAGCAAACCTTCAATGTACTTTGCCACCTTGGCCTTTCACACTTACCTGAAAATATTGGCCCTGAACTGTTACTGACTCTCCTTTAGAAGACTTCCACTTTTCACCTGCAAGCATCTGCTCCCAATCTACTTTCTCTAGGTCATCACTTACACCACTGAAATCAGCATTCCTCCAATTCAAGAGCCTAAGGACCAACATTATCCCTCTCCATAAAGACCCTGAAACTTGCAGAATTGTGGTCACTGTTCCTAAAGTGTTCTCCCACTGACACTTCCACCACCTGCCCAGTTATGTCTCAGTACTGCCCGTCTCTGGTAGAACTCCCTACATACTGTCTCAATATCTTAGATAACTTAACAGATTCCACATCATCTAAGCCCCTTGCACGAAGATGATCCCAATCAGTATTGAGAAAGTTAAAACCCCTCATGACTCTAACCCTCTTGTTCTTACATGTTTCTACAATTTGCTTATATATCTGTTCCACTAATTCCCACTGACTACTGGAGTCCTATCATATAACCCAATGTCTTATTCCTCACGGGACGATCCCTCCAAGTGCCACTGGACGGGGACCAACTATATTAGCAAAAGATATTTAGAGTTAAGCCTAGAGACACGGGAGATGCTGGAATCTGGAGTAACAAACAATCTGCTGGAGGAACTAGGTGGGTCACTGCTCCCCACCCCTACCTGGCACCACCTGCCTGTCATCTTACACCCCTTCTCAGTCCACCAATCACCTCAGAACCCTTTCTTGCCACTCCCCCTTTCCCCTCTATACCAGCCATCTCGCCTCCCACTCTGTCCTGCAGCAGGATTTCAACCTGAAACGTCGACAGTTCCTTTCCTCCCACAGACGCTGTTCGACCTGCTGAGTTTCTCCAGCAGATTGGTTGTTTCTTTAGAGTTACTCTGCCTGGTTGGGTAGATGGAGTTAATCCCAACCCACCCAACCCAAACACACTAATGGATCACCAGGAACGACGGAAAGGTGAATGGTATCACAGGCTAAATGACCTCGTAATCTTAGTGTGAGACTACAGTAGGGAGGAGAAAACAAAGAGCCTACATCAAAGGCAGGAGACTGTAAACCTCTCACCCCTCCCACCTCCTTTTTGCACCCTTGCCATCCGGAAGGAGGCTCCAGTGCATCCGTGCAAGAACAAACAGACTGTGCAATAGCTTTTTCCACAAGCCATCAGAACTATGAACTCCCTCAAAATGCTGCTCTCCATCCCTCCATCCCTCCCTCTAACACTAAAGGATGCTAGGTGTACAAAAGTGCACCAGCACTTTGTGTCCAAAGACCGTGGCATCAGTACGTTCATTTTAAGCTTTTTTTAAAAATCTATTCGAGTCTCTTTTTAATGCGGGTCCAATGTCGTTAATGTCTTTCTGTCTTTGTGACTCCAATTGTCTTTAACGTGACCAGCACCTTGATGTGTGGAGTACGGCATTTCGCTCCCATGCATGTTGCCAGTGTATATGGAAGTGACAATAAACTGATACTAATTCTGATTCTGAGAGTTTATCCAGGAATTAGTTTAAACCTAGAGCCATAAAAGCAGGTTGATATTTCATGGTATGATATTTAATGGTAATACCTGTCTCTGGTTTCACTTACCCTTAATGTAACCAAGTCAAAGAATGAAACCTAAATGAAAAGTTTAATTGAAGGGAGCAGGACCAGGGGGCTGGCAGTGGAGATGGTGTGCTGTACGCGTGGTACACGGGAGTCCCTGCACATCATCATGAGTCTGGGAACCACACGGGCAGTGGATACCTGCAGCAGGGCAGCGGATTGTAGAGCAGGAGCGGGAGGTGCTGGTACTGGCAGGTATCAGGGAGGAGGGGGCATCTGAGTCACATCCCTTGACTAAAGTGATAATGCAGGTCTGGTTACTGTGGAGGGACAGACCGGGTGAGTGCGTGTGCAGAACCGGAGGAGCCTCAGTCCATTGGCAGGGAGCAGGTTCTGTCTGCTTGTGTTGATGAGGGCAAGGACTACAGGGCGGCTGAGTGGTCACAATGGTGTGGTGGTGAGCATTCAAATGGGGGAGTGAAAGAGATTGTAATTGGGTTAAGGGCAGCGAGTCAGAGACCAGTTGTGGCTGTTTGTGGCAAGTTGTGAAAGTCTTGAGTAGGGTGTGTCGAGGCCTTGGTATATGGAATATTTGGACTTCCAGAAGGCCTTCAACAAGGTGCTCACAGAAAGTCATGTTGCAAATAGGAGCCCGTGGTGAGGGAGGTAAGATAAGATCAGATAAGATTTCTTTATTAGTCACATGTACATCAAAACACACAGTGAAATACGTCTTTTGCATAGAGTGTTCTGGACAGCCCGCAAGTGTCGCCACGCTTCCAGCGCCAACATAGCACGCCCACAGCTCCTAACCCGTACGTCGTCAGAATGTGGGAGGAAACTGGAGCACCCGGAGGAAACCCACGCAGATACAGGGACAACGTACAAACTCCTTATGGACAACAGTGGGAATTGAACCCGGGTCACTGGCGCTGTAATAGAGTTACGCTAACTGCTACACTATAGTGCCTGCCCCATAACATATCGACCTGAATAGACTGGCCAATGGGAGGGAAGCATAAAGGAGGGACAAGGGGATAATTGTCAGGTTGGCAACCTGTGACCAGTGGGATACAACAGGAGTCAGTGCCGGCACTGCAACTGTTTACATTATATGTGTTAGTGACTTGCAGGAAGGAAGTAAATCAATGGTGGCCAGGTTTGTGGGCAACAGGGAAATAGGTGGGAAGGTTCAGTAAGTTTGCAGATGACGCAAGAATTGGTACTCCTGTTGGCAGTGCGGAGGCTGGCGGTGGTTGTGGGATGATATTGGTGCGTTGGTAGGTTGGGACCTTGGTCTCACCAGGGCCCTGTATAATTGCAGGAAGACTTCTTTACCCTTGTATTAAAGCCTGTTCCTTGTAAGGAATGAGGAACTTGTAACAAAGAGTGTGAGAAAGTTTCAGCAGATGGACTACAGGGTAGGGGGTTGATCCATGAGCAGAAATTAAGCAGACCGGGCCAGAGCTCTCTGGACTTTGGAAGAACGAGAGGTGACCTCATTAGAATATAAAAAAATCCTAACAGGGCTTGACAGGTGAATGCAGGAATGATGTATTCCCTGGCTGGGGGTGTCTAGGACCAGGGGTAGGGGTAGGGATTGGCTATTCAAGGAAAGATTCAAGGCAAGAAAGTTCTTGCCTAGGGGGTGGGGAATCTTTGGAATTTTTGACCCAAGGTGGCTGTGGAGACACAGACACTCAAGATATTGAAGATGGAGATTGACAGACTTTAGACTGTAAAGGAAATTAAGGGATAAGCGGGTTAGGGCAAAAAGTGCCACTGAGGTAAAAGATCAGTGATAAACTTTCTGACTGGTAGGGCAGGGATGAGGGCAGAATGGCCTCTTGCTGATGCCTCTATTTCTTCTGTTCTTGTCACAACACACACAGTGGCCACAAGATGGAGACAGACTCTGCACCAGGACTAACCCCAGCACTCCAGTAAAGATTTTGTCTCTTCATCAGGTGTCCCTTGGGATTGAGAGCAACTTGCTTCCAGTCTGGTCTGTGGCTCTCAGGAGACTGACGAGGTCAATGTGGGACTGACTGACTCTTCCACAGACGGGGCAGGAGGTGCTGATGGGGTGGTGAATGGGTGGTTTGTGCTTAGGGAGGGCTGCGCTATGCTCCCAACACACAGCCTCGAGCTACTCAGATCCATCCTGTCTGTTCCTTCTCCACTTTGTGGGGCCGTGGGCTGGAGGTTCCCAGGAGCCAATGGGGATGCTGTGTTTCTTCAGGAAGGCATTGAAAACATCCATGAATCTTTTCCTCTGTCCATGATCATCTCCTTGCATACAGAGCTTGGGATAGAGTGACTGTTTCAGGAATCTGGTGTCTGATGTACCAGCCGTGGCCAACTGATCGGAGCTGACTGACTGTAACTAGGGCATCAGTGCCGGTGTTGGCCTGGAAGAGCATGCTGACATTGGGTCACATCCTTCCTGTGAATCTGAGGAGATGAGATTAGATTCACATTAGTTTATTGTCACATACACCAGAGTCCAACGAAATTTCTTGCTCACGTGAAGCTCACAGAGTAAACTGTACACATGGTAATAATAAATACTTAATAAATAGTGTTGAGTTGACTATTGGTGGTACCTTTCCAGTGCCCTGTGATGTTGGTTGCTCATGCCTCAGAAGCATACAAGAGGGCAGGATGACTGCTGTGCCTTCGACCATGAGTCTTGTGCCACCTCAGAATCGGAATCAGGTTTCTTATCACTGTTGTGACGTGAAATGTGTTGTTTTGTGGCAGCAGTACAGTGCAAGGCATAAAATTACCATAAAGTACAAAATAAATAAATAGTTCAAAAAAAAGGAATAACGAGGTAGTGTTTATGAGTTCATGGACATTCAGAAATCTGATGGCGGAGGGGAAGAAGCTGTTCCTGAAACATTGAGTGTGGGTCTTCAGGCTCCTGTACCTCCTCCCCGATGGTAGTAACGAGAAGAGGGCATGTTCCAGGTGGTGAGGGTCTCTAATGATGGATGCCGCCTTCTTGAGGCACCGCCTCTTGAAGATGTCCTCGGTGGTGGGGAGGGTTGTGCCTGTGATGGAGCTGGCTGAGTCCACAACCCTCTGCAGCCTCTTGCGATCTGCAAGCTAAAGGGAAACCGGTATTTGGACTTTCAGAAACCTTTCTAAGTAAGATGCCACACAAGAGGTTATTAATCAGAATTAGAGTGCGTGGATTGGGATTGTTTAATGGACAGAAAACAGAGTCAGAGTACACGCATGTTTTTTTGGGGTTAGGAAGCGGTGACTAGTGGAGTAGAGCAGGGTTGTTGCTGGGACTTCAGCTGTTCACAATCATTTGGATGAGGAGATCAAGTGAAATACACCCAAGTTTGATAATGATGAGAAGCTGGTTGCCAGTGCGGGTTGTGAGGAGGAAGCAGAGAGGAACCAGGAGGATTTAGCAAGGGCATGGCGGATGGAATTTGATGAAATGTGAGCTCATCCACTTTCATAGAGAAAATTAGAGAAATAGGATATTTTTAAACAATAGCAAGAGATTGAAAGACATTCAGAAGGATCTGGGTGTCCTTGTACATAACCCATTGGTTTGGTTGTACCTGACTGAGGCAGGTACAATGACAACTTTTAAAAGACAGTTGGACAGGTACATGGGTGGGAAAGGTTTAGAGGGATACAGGCCAAACGCTGGCAAATGGGATTACCTTGGATGGGCATTTTGGTCGGCATGTACCAGTTGGGCCAAAGGGCCTGTTTCTCTGTGACTCTATGACTCTAATTAGGAAGGCAACCTACAGGCTGGGCTTTATTGCAAGAGATTTGTGAATAAAGACATCTTACTACAATCATATAGAGCACTAGTGAGAAGTGCCTGGAATATTGTGTACCGGTCTGGTCTCCCTCCCTAAGAAAGGACAGCAGGAACATAATAAAGCCCTATCCATATTGAGTCCTGGCATGGTGAGTGGTGGGTTATCCTGTGAGAAGAGATCAGGCAGACCAGACTGATATCCTCTTGCATTTGAAGAATGAGATTGAAAACATGCACAGTTTTCAGGAGCTGGGCAGAGTAGATGCACAGAAGACATTTCCCGCAGTTGGGATGTCTGGAATCAGAGGCCACAGTCTCAAAGTAGGACCTTCTGGGACTCAGACGAGAAAATATAACTTCACCCAGAGGGTGGTGAATCTTCAAAATTCCTTATCTAAGAAGCCTGTGCCGGCTCAGTGGCTGAGTCAATCTCAAGACAAGGTCCAATATATTTTTGGGTATTAAGGGAATCAAGGAATATGGGTTAGTGTAAGTAAGTGGCACTAAGGTGACCAATCAGCCATGATGTTACTGAATGGTGGAGGAGTACAAGGGACCAAATGGCCACTCCTTCTGTTTCTTATGTTTCTATCTTCTTAATACTTTGAAAATTTCACTCAAATTACCCATCACACAGCAAGCTTCTCCATTGTCTTTTCCTGGTGGATGAGTGGATTTGCTTGCAGTCTCGAGTCTTGGATGGGACTGACCTTCTTAAAGTTAAGAAGAAAGAGAGTGTTTGAAACAAGGTCCCACAGAGCAGGCTGATGGACAAGCCAACAGGGTCCAAGGCCAAATGACATGTTGGACCCAAAAACCGAGGCAGGAAGCAAAGGGTTGGTGTGCATCACATGCTGGATTGCCTTGATCTTTGCAGTTCATATCTCGTTTGGATTTAAGAGTGGGAGCCACAATTAAGGAGTTTGCAGATGATACAAATATCCCCCTTGGGGTTTACAGGTAGAAAGCTGGACAATACACGTTCTCCAAAGTTGATGAGTTTGTGAAGCAAAAAGTCTTATTAATTAGTCCCTTAATTTTCCAGTCCTATTTCCCCTCACTACCCCTTACCCTTTTGTTTTCCAGGAAAAGGTGATGAACAGTTACATGTCCAAGAGTTACACCACTGGCACAGGTGCCACCAAGCCAGTGAGCATCGTGGTGGAGAGTCCTCACTCAGACTGAGAATCCCATTCCACATTGTAGAATGTGAGTGCACCCTGGTCTTCGGTGGGGAGGGCTGTGAACTTGGTGATCATTAAAAACAACACACTTCATATACTGTTTTGGCTAATTAACAGCAGGGATTGTGCCAGATCGACAAAAAAAATGCAGACGCTGGAAATTTGAAATCAAAACAGAAAATGCTGGAAACACTCAGCAGGTCTGTGGAGAGGGAATGAGTTAACATTACAGGTTGAAGACCCTCCACCAGAAGAGGGAAGGAAAGAAAGCCAGTTCGTCTAGGCAGCAGAAATGGTTGAGGTGAAACAAAAGGGAATATCTGTAAAAGAGTGAAGTAATGTGGCCGTTGAATGGAGAGCTGGACTCTTTACTGAGTTGAATGACAGAGAGAAAGAGAATAGAGGTGTGTACCAAAAGAAAAGGTAAACTGGTAAATCAGTTTATTATTGTCACACATACTGAGGGACAGTGAAAAACTTTGTTTTGCATGCCATCTGTACAGATTGTTTCATTACAACTGTATATTGAGGTAGTGCAAAGGAAACACAATACAGAATGCAGAATGAAGTGTTACAGTTACAGAGAAAGTGCAGTGCAGGCAGACAATAAGGTGCAAGGCCACAATGAAGTAGATTGTGAGGTCAAGAATCCATCTTATCGTACTAGGGGACCGTTCAATAGTCTTATAACAGTGGGATAGAAGCTGTCCTTGAGCCTGGTGGTACGTGC
>JARFYF010000058.1:1297124-1310642 GCA_030265395.1 Rhina ancylostomus | reverse complement strand
TATCCTGACTCCAGTCTTGTATTGGTGTGCTGTATTTGGGTTCTCTGCGAGCTTGCTCTTTGATCAACATTGTGACAAGTCACTACTGTAATGTAGGAAACACAGCAGCCAATCTGTACCCAGGAAACTCCCACAGTTAGCAATGTTGTAATTACTGGATAATTTGATGTAATATTGGTTAAGGGATGTACATCAGTCAAGGCACAAGGGATAACTCCTTCAAAATAATGATCTTTTGCATCCACTTTATAAAACAGCTTAGCATCCCAGCCAAAGTCTAACCATCCAGTGTTCCCCAACTACTGTGCTGGAGTATTACCCAGCTCCTTGGAGTTGGACTTAAACCAAGAGTTTTCTGACTCAGAGGCAACAGTGCTACCAACTGAGCCAGAGAAGTGAAATCATGAAGGATTGAAACATAGGGGTGAAACATTGTAGGTCTAGGAGCAAATCAAGAAGAACTGTATGAATGGGATACAGTGCAGATAGGATATAGACAGAAGAGTAATGGATATAGATAAACTGAAGTTTATGGAGGGTGGGAAGCTGGCAAGGAGAATATGGGATCAATTGGACTGGTGTGTGTGGGAGATATCAAAGAGCACACCATGAGATAAGAGCTGAGATTGGAAGCTCAGCTTCAGTTTGACTGGAATGTCACAATTGGCAGCAGTCTGGTTTATCCAGTCAGGAGAGAATTTCCATGCAGGGGTCCTCCCTCTTGTCCACCATAAATTAATGTTCTCATTTCTCTGAAGATTCTGTGGCTCTTCTGCCAAAGGTATTCAGGGTGAGCAAGAGATCAGTGGAATATTCTCTCGAGAATATAGTGGTAGCTTCATCAACAATCAGCAGGACTGATCTTAAAGGTCACTATCTAGTAAACAGCAATAGCTTGGTGATTTCCTCTTTACTGAATCATAAACCTCAAAGGCAAGTCTCTTCCAAAATACCTGAGACAGTGGCATCACATCCATAATGACTGTGTAGGGTGCAAACATGCTTGCCCTGCAGGCCACTCACCTCTTTTCCCTTGCCAGGAAATCATGGGCAGAGAGACCATGCACACCACTGTTTCTAGCTGCGGAGTTGACTTAGCAACTGTATTGCTGTACAAGGCGTCCAAGGAAACCACCAGAACCTTTCAGCCAAAACCTATTAAGCAGAAATTTTGGTCATCAGTGGCTGTCAAAGTGCAAACCTCACTAATATGCAACTGAGCTTTAAGTGGTAGTGCTGTTTGATAAACAGATCCTTCCAAAGCCTGTTACCTGGGTACTCAGCAGATCAAAGTCTGTGCTGCAGATCACCTCTCATCTGGGACCACTTTGCATTGATTAACATTATTTTAAGGTACCAGAGACACTAGCTCATACACAAAGCACTGCCTCAAAATCTTTGTAAAATTTTACTCCTGTGGAAATCGACAGTTCAGCCCCAAGTGGCCTGCAGGCTGACCATCTTATTCCAAGGCAAGCGCTCTCACAGTGATGCATGACATAAATACAACTACTGGCTCTCAAAAGTAGGAGTTTGTAATGATCATATTGTCATGTTGTATGATGATTATATAACAATGATCTTGATCCAACACAATTATATGACCATTACAAATGAGAAAGGCCATTCAGCCTATCTTGATTCCTACATTCAGAACTTCATTACATTTCATTGGTTTGTTCATGATTCTCAGATTTTCAGCTCTATTTTCCATCCTAAAGTCTATGCCCAGTGAAGGACTTAATGATATTATTTCAAAATTATGTTTATAGATTTTACCCCATATCTGAGTGTCTTACATCCACTGTTTATTTTAAAGTACTGAAATAACCATTGAGATATTCTGTACTGCCTCTCAGATGCCCCTTTTCCCCAACAGAAAAACCTCTCTCATTAATTAATGCCCTAATGCCAAAGCCTTAGGTTTTGGAGTTGGAGAGGGTGTTGTCATGACAATGAACAAACAGGACCATCAACATGAATGCTTTGTACATCTTAACACCACAGCCTTACTTGAACAAATATTCAGATATATTTGTCCAGTGTCTACCAGCTTAAAATTCACTGCTGTTGTTTATCAATGATGCTCCAAAAAACATCCAAAGCTACAACATCTACCACCAAGAGGGACAAGGGCAGTAGATGCAAGAGAACAGCACCACCAGCAGGGTTCCCCTTTGATTCATATACTATCCTGACTTGAAAATATACATCATGATTCCTTCATCAATGCTGGGTCAAAATCTTGGAATACCCTCCCCAATAGCATGGTAGGTGTACCTTCACCAGATGGATTGTTGTGGTTTGAGAAGGTAGCTCAGCACCACCATCTCAAGGGCAATAAATACCTGGACTTGTCAGTGACAGCCACATCCCGAAAAATTAATTTAAAAATCTCAATTGGAAAAGTGGAAATTTGGCTGGAGTTAGGGATCACTGGGGACTGTGGCTGGAGTGGGAAAGAGAACTCCAGGATTTACTTTTCATTGGTATTCGAAAAACTCTGCAGTTTGGGGTTCACTTCAGATCTTCCATAAGGTCCACAAGGAACTAATAGGTAGCTCCCTCCTCCTCCTCATGGCCCACAAGGAGTTCAAACTAAAGAATTATTTTCAAAAATCCACCAGTGTTGTTTGTGCTGCTGGGGAGTACAGAGAAAAATTCTGCTTCTGCGTGGACCTTAAAAACATTGCCATGATTTCTATAGCAGCCAGGAATGTGGCAGGATCTAGATTTCTAGGATTTGAGCACCTCACTCAACTCTTGCCTGCCCATCCACAGTTAGGGAGATCTGGGATTGATCAAAGTCCAGGTCTAGAGGTTGGCTACAGGGCTTTATTTTCTACCTCATCCAATGCTTAAATATCTGTTACTCAGTGACAGAAATTGGACTTGTCCCAAAGTGTACAATTTGATTGTGATTTCCTTTAATTTACAGCTTATACTTTGACAATTCAACATCCTGTTGTTGCTGATGATTATTCCTCTGCATCATTTCGGCAAGTTGAGTGATGCATCTCCTTCATCTGTTTTACTTTAACCCTTGCTATTGCATCTATGGATTAAATCTCCTACCCATTTTCCCTTCCTAACTGCAATAATTTACACTTCCTGCATTAAATTTCATTTGCCATTCTTCAGTCCGCTCACGCATATCGCCCAACTCATTCTGCAATTTCTGGGCTGCCGCCTTCTGTTCCACTGACCCTTTTCTGTATCTTCTGAAAATTTGACCAATTTACCTTGCTGAAGTCAGCCTATTCTGTGCTGCAGGGTTATGTCTACTGGGAAATTAATTGAAAAGTCATTTTAATTGTGGTTCTTAAAACTTTCTTCTCCTTTCAATTCACATTTGCCTCCCTGGAGATGAATGATAGTAGTTATCTATCATCAGTCATTTTTAACTTGAATTATGACGTGACTACAGATTGGCTTCAATATGTCCATATACAACAGACGTTGTCACAGAGCTAGTCAAGTGCATTTCTTATCTACCATTACTACTTTCGTCAACTGTAAAGTGCAAGTAAATTTTAAAGTTTGAATTAACATATTTATTGAATTCTGTGGAAAAAGTTAAAAAAGGTTTTGAAGAGGTACATGTACATGGAGAAGTAATGGGCACAGACAAAATTTAGCCAGCACAAATCACTGGACAACAGCCCAAAGACTCAACAGAGGTGATTTTATTTCTGATACACATTAAGCCACATTAAGGCACTTGGCCGCACATTTAGATGTGTTCATATACCTTCACTTTAAATATAACAGTCATTCATAGGTCATCACTTCCTCTATATTATTTTCCTAACTTTCCAATTTCATAGTGGCTTGAACTGAGAATATTGATAGTAGATCCATTGATTGATTTGATTTTAAATATCCTGGAGTCATAGTTATGTTACATGCGATCTGCAAGGGTTGGATAGACTTTTAGATTTGAGAATGCAGCTCAGCGAAGAATAAAATAGGTTGGCAAATTACACAAATGTAAAAACCTGGGACTAGAAATGTCCCACTAATGGAAATGGTTAGATAGGCAATGATCCAATGATTTATCAATTAGAGTTTTGTCTTCTCAGCCACATGATATCAGACCCAAGTTTCGCAACTTCCCATTCTACACTGAAATAAGGACAGGATGATAAAAAAAAATTGGCTCAGTTTATTACAAGCATTTCTCAAGTTTGTATGCAGCACAGAAACCATGGAAAGTCAAGGTCAAATCATTTTCTCTCACTAGTCACCAAATGGTGTTTTCCAAAGAATGAGATAAATTTAATAATATTATCAAATTAAACTCAGATATTGAAAATGGTAACCACATGAGAAGAGGATCAACATGAAAGCAATTTGACATTAACTTTCAGCGTGGCAAACGCATAGAATCAAGTATACTGTAATAGCGTCAGACAGGTGTCCAGCATAGAAATAGGCCCTTCAGCCCATTGCATCTATGCCAACCATCCTGCCTATCTATACTAATCCCACACCTGCATTAATTCCATATCCCTCTATGCCTTGCTCATTCAAGTACCTGTCCAGATACCTCTTAAACATTGTTACAGTTCCTACCTCCACCACCTCCTCTGGCAGCTCATTCCAGAAACCAACTATTCTTTGTGTGAAAAATGTACCCCTCAAATCCCCTTTAAACTTCCTTCCTCTCACATTAAACCTGTTCCGTCTCGTCTTAGCCACCTTTACCATGGGAAACAGACATAGGCTATCTACCCTTACTGTGTCTCTCATAATATTATATATCTCAATCGTGTCACCTCTCAGTCTCCTTCGCTCCATGGAAAACACTCCCCACCACTGAGGACATCTTCAAGAGGCGGAGTCTCAAGAAAGCAGCATCCGTCATTAAGGACCCTCACCAACTGGGACATGCTCTCATCTTGCTACCACCATCAGGGAGGAGGTACAGGGCCCGAAGACCCACGCTCAATGATTCAAGAACAGCTTCCTCCCCTCCGCCATCAGATTTCTGAACGGTCCATGAACCCATGAGCACTACCTCGTCGTTCCTCTTTTGCATTGTTTGTTTGTTTTTGTAACATATGGTAATTTTTATGTCTTTATGTCCTGCACTGTCCTGCTGCTGCAAAACAACAAATATCACGACATACATCAGTGATAATAAACCTGATTCTGGGCTTTTAGATGCATGGAACACAACATTGTGACGACCATTATCAGTACTGTTGTTGCTCCAGACACTTGTGTAGAGGTTCCAGTGCACCCAAATGGATGGCATTGCAGCTGGGTCCTGACAATAGTTTTAGCCAGTGGCCTTAGATTCCAATTGTGGCCGTTGCCCTGGACCTTACCTGTGAACGAATGGCTGATGCATGTTTTCATGTCGAGACTGATGCTGGGTTTGATGGTAGATAGGCGGGTGACATAGGAGGAGCAGAATTCTGAAGACCTGGTTGGGATTAGGGATTCGGGTTGGAAGGAAATTGAAAGAATCAGACCCCGTAATAAGGAGTCGTGATCAGTTATGTGGCAGGGTGTGTGAGGTTGAGATGTGGAGATTGTGGACTCCGTCAAGGGCCTCAGGAGGCTCAGGGAGGCCTCGAACAGTAGTGGGAAATCAGGATTGAGGGATCCTGGTGAGCTGGCACAGGGGATCAGGAGATTGGAGGGGCCTTGGGGAGCTGGGATGATCAGGGTTCTTCAAGGGGATGGGAGAATTGAAAGGATATTTGTGAAATGGAAGAATTGGAAGGGCCTCAGGGGATCAGAGGAGTTTCAGAAATGACATCAGAGCACAAGAGTGGAAGTGCACAGCTGAATTTTCAAAAATGGCACAAATTGACCCAGAATTAGTTGTTATTGCACTTCACTCTGGGAAAAATCATTTTTCAGTAGCATAACAATGGAAAACCAACCTGTTTGTGTTTGAATCTCTAGCAATACTATTTTAGGATATAAGTGAGAATCATTCAGTAATCCAGTGGATATAAATCCCAATGTCACCATATTGATATTTGGATCTTTGGATCAAAGTTCTTGCAGCAGCCAAAAGTACAGACTTGGTTCCTGGTTTCCCAATACTGTTTTGAAAATATAGATTTTAACTTCAATCCAGCTGAAGTTCTGACATTTCGACCACTGGAAATTCTAGATGCTATGCTGCATACCTTTACAACTTTTTTGTTCGCCAAAGTTAAAAGAATTTCAAGGCCAACAGTGATGTACTTAACCAGAGAGTTAGTATCTGATTGGACAGTTAATATCTTTACCTGGGTTTCTACAGTGTGAGGTAGCTGCCAGCATTGAGTTTAAATGCAGAATTTTAGAAGGGTCATTTCGAAGGTAGCATGTTGATATAACAGAAAATGTTGTGAGATGCAATAGTATAACAAAACAAAGTGTGACAGAACATTGCACTGATACCCCATGAACTATGGCACGGCATTTCAATTCATTGTTGCTCCGTTGCAGTTTTGTATTGGGCCTTGGCACAATGACCAATTAATAATGAGGATCATAAAAATCTCTTATATTGCAGCAGTAAATGATTGCTGGCTCAGTGCATCACTTTCCCTCATATTTGCCGCTGGAGAGGCTGCAATGGAGAACTGGCATCTCAAAATATAAAAGCAGCAGCTGAATATTTCACTTCCTCTTTCTGGGGTTTTGTATAGTTCACAGACTGGATTCAGTGGTTCCTGGATTCAGTGGTTCACCAGCACAGAATTTCAGAGAGAAGGATCAGGCAGGACCAGGAGAGTGCTGGATATGACATCAAATGGTACAAAAGGCACAGCGGGGCTTCTGTACAGGCACAACAGCCTGTCAATTACAGGAGGCTTGGTTTTAGTTGGGGGCACTTGAAGTGCTGTGGTATATTCCTCAGTAGATACAGTAGCTTGTTCTTGTCACAGAAAAAAAATCTCAGGTTTTGTGCTTTGGGCTATTTCCAAGTCAACACCAGGCACATCTGAAGAGTCAGTCAATCTGATACCCATTCATGATTCAAACAGGTCACCATGCATTATTCAGCAACACACAGGACTCCATCCCTTTTGTTAAGAGTAACAAGAGGTGGCAACATAACCTTGAAGAACTGCAGCTTTCCCAGAGGCTTGAATAGCAGCGATGGAGCAGGGGTTTGATATTCAACACCATTTCTTTCTTTTGTTTTAAGTATTAGTATGAAGAAACTGGAGTGTACTTTCTAATTGGCCTGGGTGACACAGAACATATTACTGAGCAGGAGATTCACTGCACTTTTGTACAATGCAAAGCACAATCTCTTAAGCGCAGAACAAAATTTAAACTTTATAATGGATGTTTGTGGGCTTAAAAATACATACCTTTCGTCAAAAATTCGAAAGAGAACTGCCAGCAAGGTCCTCTGTGCATTTCCGTGCATTTATGCCTTCTGTTTGTGGCAGTAACGATGTAGGGAATGGTCTGGAAGTCAGATCGCATCTGACCTCCTGCTCCACTACAGGACTCAGCACCGAGTCCTGGGACAGAGCTGCACTGAGGGCTGAACACTCTGTATCTGGCCTCCTTATTTTAAGCCAGCCATGGCTGGTATATGTCGCACACCTCTGTTCATTTGAATGGGATTGCTGCCTTGCATGGAAAAGGTAAGTGAAATTGGCAAGTTGGTTAATTGTAAACTATCATCAAGGAAGACATAGCAAAACATCAGGATAGAAGTGGTTCCATCAGGCAGACACAGCATGGATTCGGGAAGGGCAGGTCCTGTTTGACAAGTTGAGGAACAGGTGGAAGTTGTATACTTAGATTTCAAGAAGGAGTTCGATAAGGTGCCGCATAAAAGACTTATCCATAAGATAAGGATGCATGGAGTTGTGAGTAATATATTAGTATGGACAGAGGATTGGTTAACCAATAGAAGGCAGAGGCCCACAACTGTTTACGATTCACATTAACAACTTGGAAGAGGACACTGAGTGTAGCATATCTAAGTTTGCTGATGACACTAAATTGAGTGGAAAAGCAAATTGTGCAGAGGATGCGGAGAGTCTGCAGAGAGATATAGATAGATTAAGTGAGTGGGCAAGGGTCTGGCAGATGGTACAATGTTGGTCAATGTGCGGTCATCCACTTTGGAAGGAAAAATAGAAGATCAGATTATTATTTACATGGTGAAAGATTGCATCTACCCCCGTGAACAGTCCCTCCCTCCACCACCAGCACACGGTGGCTGCAGTCTGCACAGCTACAAAATCCAGAGCAGTTACTCACCGAGGCAACTCCCACAGCTCCTCCCAAACCCACCACCTCTGCCATAGAGGACAAGTGCAGCAGGCACCTGGGAACACCACCACTTGCAGGTTCCCCTCCAGATCACACACCAGCCTGATTTGGAAATATACCACCAGTCCTTCATTGTTGCTGGGTCTAAGTCCTCCCCAGCAGCACAGTGGGAGCACCTTCACCAGAAGGACCATAGCAGTTCAGGAAGGGAACTCACCCCACCTTCATGATCAATGCCCTCAGTGATCAATCCTCCACAGCCCTTGTGGGTATTAAATTCCAAAGGTTCAGCACTCTCTGGGTGAAAGCATCTCTCCACTTCTCAGTCCTGAATGGCTGACAAACAACTCCAAGGGATTTTTCTTCCACTTAGTGAGTGGTAAGGGTCTGGAATGAACAGCTGGAGGGAACAGGCAGGACAGTGAACCTGGTTGGAGGACTCAGTGTCCTTGCAGAACAGCGGAGGAGAGGGACAATTGGTGCAGGTACCTGTGCTCATCAGTCAGTGATTGAAGTGCCCCTCCCTCACACGCTGGCACCGTCTGCATTGGGTGCTGCCCCTTTAACTTCTCCTTGACTCAGGTCATGGTCCTGGGAGCAGTCCACCCAGCAACCCTTACATGTGGCAGTGATTTTTCATTGAGCTGCAGTCCTTCAGTTCCGAGCGTGACTTACTCTGCCAAGTCTCCTCGCCAAACACTGGAGATGTTCTAAATATTTTGCTGACCCCCTGATGACCTGCCACAGATTGGGACTCTCCGAGCTCAATGCTCCAACAGGGACCAGCCACACTGCTCACACAACAACCAGCCTTTGTTCTCCAATACATTTCAGGTTTGGAGAATCAAGAAATATTTTGAACTCATTCATTAATTCATCGCAGCCCTGGGTACTCAGTTGTTAACTGGTTCCAATTGGCAAGAGCCATGAGACTGCCCCTCCTGCAGAATCATCTCATCAAACACCATGTGGAAACCATTTAACTGCATGGTTTTCATTGTCACAGATTCCAAAATGTCCCATCTGTTGAGTGAGGCTAGATTTTAAGCCTCATTGTTTTCAAATCCCCCTGTGTTCTTGGCCCTCTCTACCTCTGTGCCCTCCTCTGATCCCCTTTCCCCTTCTGAAAAATCTGCACTCCTCAATTCAGTTCTGGCCCTTAGGTAACCCCACACTTACCCCTCTACTGTGCTACCTGGGCCCTGAGCTCGAGAGTTCCCTCCCCAACCCTCTCTCCTTCTCTACGGCCTTCAAACCTGAACACGCTGGAGATACCCAGCAGGTCAGGCAGCATCTGTGGAGAGAGAAACAGATAGTTAAGGTTTCAAGCCCACCTTTTGCCTTGACCCTTCTTCAATCCGAAACTGCCCAACCGGTACTTTCCTTTAATTTCAGATTTCCAGAATCTGCAGCTTTTTGATTTTCATTCCTTTAATCCTGCCTTCAGGATATTGGCCACAGGTCCTCACACACCTCCGAACTTGTGCCAAATGATGCTGAACCCACAGAGACACAACCTCTTCAAATCCCAAAGCTTGATTACATCCTAGCATCAGATACAACACCTTCCCTTTATTTACCGAAGGCATCTGTGTCCAGAGTCTGCAGTGCCTCACTGCGTAGTTCTGTGAAGACACAGACAACTCTCACCAGATGCTGTCTGGAGGCATAGGAGACTGCAGACGCTGGAACCTAGAGCAGTAAACAATCTGCTGGAGGAACTCAGCGGGTCGAACAGCATCTGTGGGGGGAGAGGAAATGTCAACATTTTGGGTTGAAACCTTCGTCAGGACTGAGAGTGGAGAGGGGATATGGTCGGTAGAAAGGGGAGGGGCAGTGGTGAGACTGGGGCTGGTAGCTGATTGGTGGACTGAGACGGAGGGATGGGCAGAAGGACCCAGGTGGGAGAGGGGAGGGTGAAGGTGGAATGTCTTAAGCAGGAAGCCAAAGGCTCCAAGGGCTGGAATCTAATAAGTAAGGAAGGAGGTAGTTAGGGGAGAGGTGAGGGGCAGATGGTGCCCCAGCCATGTGGCCCCTTCAACCCCAGTACCATTGTGGTGATCCTACCCCCAATGACCCGGGCCCACTCTCTCTGGCCCGGGTGTTGAGCAAGGTGACTCCAGGAGTCTGGATAACTGAAGCCAACTTCCTCCACGTAGCTACACCCCTTTAGATAAAGGCACACATTTCTGTACCTGTCCACCCACTCTGTACAATTTCTCTGCTATTTTTCCTTCATTTGAAGAATGGCAGGGGTCACTTGGATGTTCCAGAGGTCAGTGATCTGGAGGTTGACTGGCAGGGGAGTAGCAGGGGACCAGTGAAGGGGTCGCCTGCTTGGGGTCCATTCTCTGCGATCTGGCGCTGATCATTGGGAGAAGCTTTCACAGAGCAGTGAGTGAAGAGGGTGCTGGTCCAACCAGTCTGGCCATCAGCGAGGTTTCAATGTCACAGCCAGGCCTGTCAGCTTCTCCTTGGCTCCAGGCTTCTTGCTGTTTGAAAGTACTCAGACCAACCCTTCCAAAGTCCAGTGTTCATCTGCGGTGTGTTATTGCAGGAATGAATGGGACTGAAAGCTGATAAATCCTCACCTGCTTTCAGGGTTTATAGGAGGTTGCTGCTGAGACAGTGGATGCACTGGTTGTCATCTCCCAACATCCCGTAGATTGGAGGACGGCTCCCACAGATCAACGGGCAACATGTGCACCCACCATTCAAGAAAGGAGGAAGAGGGGAAACAGGCAACTACAGACCAGTTCGCCTGACGTCAGTTGGAGGGTAAACATCAGCATCTACTATTAAGGAAATGGTAACAGGACAGTTGGTAACGACTAACTGGATTGGCTGAGTTATCGTGGGTTTCTAGAGTCTGTACTTGGACCCTTTATCCCCAGGTGGAAATGTCAAATACAAGAGGGCAAAGGTTTAAGGTGAGAGGGGAAAGTTTGAAGGAGGTGTGGGGGGAAAGTTTATTTTACCCAGAGAGTGGTGGGTGCCCGGAACGTTCTGCTGGGATGGGGTGGTGGGAGCAGATACAACAGCAATGTTTAAGAGGCCATTAGATAGACACAAGAACAGGTGGCAGTAGAGGGTTACGGATCATGTGCACGCAGATGGGATTAGTTTAAATTGGCAGGAATAGAGGGATAAAGACAAGGTGGCCTGTCAATAGCACAAAAGTTCAGGGAGGTACGTAGTAAGGAAATTAGGAAGGCAAAGAGGGGTCATGAAATATCACTGGCAAACAGGATTAAGGTAAACCTGCAGATGTTTTATATATAGTTACGTGGAAAAGATTAACCAGGATCAGAGTAGGGCCCATTCGTGACAACAGGGGCTATCTGAGTGTGGAGCACGAAGGTGCATCTGAGGTCCCAACTAAATACTCTCAGAAACAGACTTTGTTGTTGGAGAAGTTGAAGTTCCAGCGCAAGTCCCCATAAATGAAGAGGAGGTGGACTTAAAGGTGGATAAATCTCCAATTCCAGATGAGAATTATTCCAGGCTGCTGCAGGAGGCAAGGGAAGAGATTGCTGGGTCGCTGGGTGAGATGTTTCCATTTACTGACACCACAATGTCTGGCACCACCAGTTTCCATGCTGTATGACTCTATCAGTGGCTGGTGGTCTGACCAATGTGCGGGCAGAAGGCAGGAGATTGATGCTTCCAATATCAGGCAAATGCGGTTCCCTCTTTAAAAGGAGGGCAGCAGGGCAAAACCTGGTAACTACAGATCTGCAAGCCCAACATCAGCAGAAGGGAAGTTATCGGAAAAAGTTCTGAAGGACAGGATTAATGATCACTTGGAAAGGCGGTCTAATCAGAGATATCCATCATAACTTTGTCAAGGGCAGATCTTGTCCAACCAATCTGATAGAATCTTTGAGGAGGTAATGAAGAGGTATTGACGAGGACAGTGCAGTAGATGTTGTTTACGTGGACTTCAGTGAGGCTTTTGACAAAGTCCCACATGGGACACTAGTCCAAAATGTTAGAGACCATGGGATCCAAACTTGGCTTTACAATGGGAGACAGGGTGATGGCAGAGTGTTGTTTTTGTGATGGGACACCTGTGACTGGTGGTGTACCACAGGATCCATGCTGGGATCCTTGCTGTTTGTAGAACATGTGAATAATTTAGACATGGACGTAGGAGGCATGATCAGTGATTCACAGATAACACTGAATGGTGGAGTTGTTGACAGTGTTTGGGCTACAGGAAACATCGACGTGTTGGTGAAATGGGCTGAGAAATGGCAGATGGAGTTTAATCCTGATAAACGTGAGGTGATACTGATAAGGGGAATTAATGAGGTCAGGGCATACACCATGAATGGCGGGGAGCCAGGAAGTATTGAGGAACAGAGGGATCTTTGCGTGCAATCCTTGCAGGTGGCAGGACAGGCAGGTAACATGGTTAAGAAGGCACTTGTGATACTGGCTGTCACTAGTTGGGGTGTTGGATACAAAAGCAGGGAGGTTATGCGTCAATTGTGTGAAACGTTGGTCAGACCTCAGCTGGAGCACTGTGTGAGGTTCTGGTCACCACACTGTAGGAAAGATGTGATGGTGGAGATGGTGTACAGGAAATTCACCGGGATGTTGCTGGGGTGGAGCATTGATTATGAGAACGTGGTGAGGCTGGGTCTGTTCTCCCTGGACTGGAGGTTAAGAGAGGACGCGATGAGGCATATAAAATTATAAGGGGTGTGGGTAAGGCAGGCTGCAGGAACCAGTTCCTTGATCAAGGACTTTAAGGTCGGATTAAGAGATTTGGAGGGGATCTGAGGGGTAACCTTCTTCACCCAGGGAGTGGCGAGTACCTGGAACACACTGCCTGAGAGAGTGGTGGAAGTAGAGTCTAGGTGAGAAGTTTAATTGTGGAGGCATAGAAAACTACAGACCATTTGCTGGAATATGGGATTAAAATTGGCCACTGGTTGGTATGGACATGATGGGCTGGATGGCCTGCTTGCGTGCTGTATGACTTTATGACTCCATCAGTAGTTGGTGATCTGACCAATACCTATTCAGAAGGCAGGATACTGAATTGGTTCCAACATTACAGAGAAGTGGGTTTTTACAGACAGTTCAAGGTTCTGAAAAGTGAACGTTTCTCTGACTGAACACCTCCCCCTGCCCACCTGGATCCATCCGCCCATCATCCTCCCTGTATCTGGTTCCACCTGTCACCTACCAGCCCCTGCCTCACCCCTCCCTCTCACCTCGATACTGTCTCCCCTCCGCACTCACAGTCCTGATGCAGGGTCT
>JARFYF010000058.1:816212-830749 GCA_030265395.1 Rhina ancylostomus | reverse complement strand
AATATTCTTTCAGGAAGGCACAGCATCGGCAGAGCCTGCTTCATGCAGACAAGGGGGTTCTGGTGTCGCTCTGTTACCGATTAATTCACATGGCACTGCCTCCGGTGAGGGGTCTGGTCAGAGCTCAGTAGGTGCAAGGTGACTCTTTATTGCTCACCACAAGGAATGAGATTGGGTTAAAGCCTCACCCCAGAGATCTAAACCCATAAATCCAGGCTGAGATCTCTCACCCCTACCAAACGAGGTAGCACCCTGCGGCGGTGAGCCAAGGCCCACTCGGGGTGCAGTGTAATCCAGCTGAGTGAGTGGGTGGCAACAATACCCCTTAATGGATTAGAAACCCGGTCCCACTGGCTACCGGTGTGCAGCTGAGGTGAAGGCTACATCCAGCAACAGCAACATGCCCCAACATAATACAACACATTACCATACTGAATGTTAGTTATGGATGAACTGGTAGTTGGAAAGGTTGAGGTACTTTGGAAAACGTTGAAACCGTCACTGCCCCAGCCTGGAACAGTTAACGTGGTGGCCGAAGGGAGCAGTAACACTCACCTTGTTCTGTTCCAGGAGTCTCAGCATCTTGTGCTTCTGTTTCAGGTACACCTTGCGTTTCCACCAGATGATCAGCAGGATGATTAGCACCATGAACAGCAGAGCCCCAACTATCCCAGCCACGACCGACGTCACCTGGCTGTATGGAAGACAGGCACAGAGTAAGCCCCAGAGACCAATGCTCAGGCCAGTGAACCAGGACAGCTCCAAACACAGGCTCACCAAGGGGAAACATGTGTTTCAAATTCGGAGGATCAGTGGGACTTTGATGAAAGACAAATAGTGATTATAGGAGGGGATTTCCAGCTCTGCAGATGTAAACTGGGTGGCAAGAACATTAAGATCAGAGCGGGAGAATTTTATGGAGTGCATTCAGAAGAACTTTCTTGACCAGTAAGTTTCCAGCGCAATGAGGAGGCTCGTTGCTGGTGAATGAACGGGGCAATATGAAACGTGTGTCACGGGGGTGGGGGGGATAGTTGGGGAACAGCAACCAGAATATCCTTAAGCTTAGAATGGCTCCCAAAGTGCAACACCTCACACTAGTCGAGATTAAACTCCAGCTGCCATTTCTTTGTCGATATCTCCAACTGATCTATATCCTGCTGAATCCTTTGACAACCCTCTCACTGTCCACAACTCTGCCAATTTTTGTGTCATTTGCAAACTTACTAATTAGCCCATCTCCATTTTCATCCTTCACAAAAACAGATCCCTGCTAAACACCACTGATCACAGACCTCTGGTCAGAATAATACCTCCCTACCACTACCCTGACTTCTATAACCAAGCCAATTTTGGATCCATTCGGCTAAGTTTCCATGGATCCCATGTGCCTCAATCTTCTGGATCATCCTACCACGAGACACCTTTCCAAAAGCCCTCACCAATCATCCGTCACCTCTTCAGAAAACTCAGTCGACTTTGTAAGACGTGACTCTCCCTAATAAGTTTGTTTTTCCCTATGTGAGTAGATGTATTGAGATGTAATCATTCCAGATGTATCGATGAAGCTATAACAGAGAGGATCAATCAGGGAAATCTGATTAATGTGGTACATAAGGAATCCCAAAAGACATCCCATTACATGCCACATAGCGGCTTGTCATCGAGACTGGAATAAAAGCGATGGGTGTGAACAGAACATTCAAAGACTCAGGAAACAGACCACAGCCATCTACCGTATCTCTGCTTCTCGTGATTTCATGCACCTCTATCAGGTCACCTCTCAACCTCCTTTGCTCCAGGGAAAACAGACCCAGCCTGTCCAATCTCTCCTCGTAACTCAAGTCCCAGCACAACACTGGTCACAGGCTTCCAAGCTGAAAAACAACCCTCCACTACCACCCTCTGCCTACTACTAACAAGCCAATTCTGTATCCAATTGGCTAGCTCACCCTGGATCCCATGTCATCAAACCTTCTAGAGCAGCCCACCATGTAGGATCTTGTCAAAGGCCTGGCAAAAGTCCATGCAGATAACATCTACAGCCCTGCCCTCATCAAGCCTCTTGGTCACCTCTTCAAAAAATTCAGTCAAATTTGAGACACGATTTCCCACGTACAAAGCTATGCTGACTATCCCAAATCAGTCCTTGCCTCTCCAAATGCAAACAAGTCCTCAGAATCCTTTCCAATAACTATCCCACCTCAATTAGGCTCAATGGTTGCCTGCAGTTCCCTGGCTTGTCCTTGCGGACCTTCCTCAATAAAGGCATGGCTAATGAGATATAAAAATCTCAGCTACAGCCCCAGAAGTCTCCTCTCTTGCTTCTCATAACATTCCAGGATACAATCAGCCCCCAGGGATTTATCCACCATTATACATTCCAAGACCTCCAACATCACCTCCTTCATAATGTTGACATGCTCCAGGACATCCCTAGCTTCCACCTCCTTCTCCACAGTAAATACAGGCAAGAATTCATTTGCCCTTGCTCCTTTCCCGTGGCTCCACACGTAGATTACCACACCGATCCTTAGGGGGACCTACTCGCTCCCCAGCTATCTTCCTAGCAGAGGCAATGATTAGGGGAAACTATCTGGCTTCTAGCTGAATGTTGAGGCTGGAGACGTGGGTGCTCCCTCTCCCCCGTTGACAGGCTGCACCAACACAAAAACATTGAGGTGGTGAGCAATGGGTGACACCCAGTGACTAAAGCAGAGCAGTTACCTGTGAATAGGCTCTTCAGGACATCCATCATCACCTGCTGTACATCTGAGGAACAAAGCAGAATTACTTACAGAGAATGCAAAGAGTTATTCCAAACGCGGCATAGACTCACTGTTGATGTGCACTTACGAGTGACTGCAGTTTGTGGGGCACAGTTGACAAAGGCCATGCTCGTCGGGGTATTTCCAGATGTGTCCATGTAAACCACTCGGACACTTCTCCACACAGTGCGCACCATCCTTGTAATGCCTGCAGGCCACACAGGCATCGGAACCCTGACAGTGAGAAGGAAAGGTCAGCCCCCAGGAACCGCCACGTGGAGAATAAACAACACCCTCTCCTGTCAGTCACCCAGCAGCAACAATACTGAATTGGTGACGCAGACAGAAGCTGATCTTCAACAGCTCACACGTTTGATGAATTGCGTTGAGTGTGGATCAATATTGCCTGGGACACCAGGGAGAAGGCCCCTGCTCTGAAGTATTGCCACGTTCACCTGAGGGGGCAGTCAGTGCACATCCCAAAGGTATTCTTGACACCCCAGTACTCACCCTCTGACCTCTGACATTTAATGCCTTTCACATTACAAAATGTGTCAAGACATTTCACAGGAACATAATCAGACACACACCGGCAGGAGCCACAGGGAGAGATGATGACTGAGAGCTTGGTCAGAGGCAGATTCAAAGTAACCCCTTAAATGAAGAGAGAAAAGGCACGGGAGAGGTTCAGTGACAAATCCAAGAACTTGGGCCTTGGCTTTGGAGTGTAAAGGTGTGAGAGGTATGGGACCCTGAGGTAGCAGGGGCCATACCACAGAGGGTGGAGAGGGCGATCATCTAAACCCGAGGTGCTGCTGGAGTAGGAAGGTGTGACTCTGTCCGTGCCGCAGGAGCCGGTCTCACTGGAGTCAGCAGTTACGGTTCTATTAGTGACCTCAGTATCACAGGCTGCGTCATACGGGATTGTGAAGCAGGGGAATCCCACATCAACACTCACCCCGGGCTGAAGACCAAGCCAGTGCGGAGTGCACAGGTGACAGGGAAACAACAGGTGTCGATTTGAAAATGCACAAAACCAGTCTGAAACGGAAATCCTGAGGTGGCCAAAGACAGGAACAAGAGCAGTGCATTTTAGTTCTTCCCGAGGCTGTGTGAGAGAGAGGGGGAGAGCGCGTGTGTGGGGGCATGGGCATGTGTGTGTGAGAAAGTGTGTGGGTGTGTGTGTGTGTGTGCGCGTGGGGAAGGGAATGTGGGATCTGTGAGAAATTCCCACTACAAGGTGAGCAACAGAATGTGGGTCAAGTACTTGCGATTTCCACTTCACTGGACATGGAGCTGAGTGAAGTTGCTGCAGTGACTTTGCCCTCAGAGTGAACGGCCCCTTAATGAGCCTGAATGGAGTCACTGCCCACAGCAGAGGGCCTGCAACAAGTCAACACCTTCTGCTGCTGGCCTTTCTGGGAACCTTGCCATCACTGCCTGAGCATTCTCACTGCTGCCTCACTCCAAACATTACTGGATGAAAGGGAAGTTCCCTCACAATAAGGGCCATGCCAAGATTACAGAGCAAATGCCCAAGGAATTCACACACCTCAACACCTCACTCATCATTACCTAGCTAACACAGCCTTCTCTCCCCTTCACCATTCCCCTCCCATACCCTCTTACACCTCTCAGTCTCCCCTCCTTAAGGCACTGATGTGTGAAGTGAAGAGTTGACTTCAGGGTCACTACCTTCCCACTGCAGGTCAGGGTCTCATTCTGCGGCAGACACTCAGCGTGACATGTGATACAGGACAATTCACTCAGATACTCCCGAACTTGCCTGGAAAAGGGGAAGTGAAGCAAGATTTAGAATGTAGCCCAGACACGTGCCTCTAGGCACTCCTTTCCCTGAGCACCCCCTCGCCATTGTCCGCTGCAGCCATCTTTAGTGCAACCTACCCCTCATACAAGTTGCAGGATTCCACACATTCCTGACCTCGGAAGTATGTGCAGGAGAGGCACTGTTTTGGGCCTGGGCCCCAGCAGCTGCTGTTGATGCACAAGCTGTAACAGGTACTCCCCTCGGCTTCTGCAAGAGAAATGAAACAAGTCAGGGGTAAAAGTCAGACACCGAGTCCTGACCCAGTCACTAATCAGGAGATTAAGGGGAGTTGCTGCACAAAAACACAAGGGACACACAGTATCAGGCAGCAGTGGCCAGTACTTTCACACACAGGCTGCACAGTAACAGAGCAGAGGGAACAGCTACTATAAGCTTTGATAATTGTGGATTTTTTTGGATAACACAGATTCCCTCCACGCTAATAATGAATAAGCAGACATAAGAGGAGTTGGCCATTAAGCTGCAAGGGACCCAGACTGGCCTGTGTTTCTGCAGTTACTGGATAACAGGCCATTTCACTCAGTGCTGATATTAAGTGCATTTGTGTGCAACGCTCTGAATGTCATTCCATCAGCCACTATGTGCAGTTAAAATGAATATGAAAATTTAAGCATCTCACATGCTCTGCTTTGTTGCACCATGTCATCCAAGTACCCCTGTTGGTAAGGATCCAGTACCCAATGCAATCAGACTGGACTGCGTGTCCCATTGCTACTTACCACAGACATCCTGGGGCCTGTTGGCTGTTATCAGCTCCTCCTGATGATCCTTCTTAAACAGCTGCCTCCAGGGAATGGTATTCACATAGCAGAGGTTAGGGTTCTGGTGAATAAACACCAGCCCATTACTAATCTCTTTTAGAGATCGAAGTCCTAGGGATTGTATCTGGAGATTCTGCACTAACAATGCATAAGCACCGCTGTAACCAGAGAGGGAGCGTGTCAAAAGCAAAAATCAAAACCAAAGACAAAAAATCAAAGTCAAAGACAAAAAAAAAATCAAAATCAAAGCCAATTTACAAACTGTGTCCGGCCTGCATCCTTGATGTGTTCTCTAGGGAACAGGGTAAGTGCAACACACTAACGAGGAAAGCAGTGTAAGCAGAGATTAGTGAGAGGGTTCGAGGGGCGTAGGCAAGTCTCACCTGTACAACACTCGTCCTCGGATGGTAACAAGATTCTCAAAAGCCTTCAGGTTAGTAAAATTCTGTGGCCAAGCCTCGATGTACAAATACCCTGCAGACCAGAAGGACATTATCACAGACTGGAGACATTGTATGTATGATACGCTGAGCTGGCAGGGGATTGGTTCTGGATAGGGTGGGCTCAGGCATTAGTTGTGGGATTTGTAGGACAGGGTTTTGCTCAATAGCACTGAGACACTTAAGGGTGATTTAGTTATTGTGAACAATGAAGATCAGTTAGTAAACTGGTGACAAGGGGATCAACCCAAGGTTAAAGGGAGAGGCCTCAGTTCTACCGTTTCTGGCTACCTCACTCTGGGATGGACATCTAGCCCTTCGAGAGAGAGTCAAGGATGGGACTACAGTTATGTAGAGAGATCGGAGAAGCTGAGGTTTACCTGATAACAGAAGGCAGATTTAACAAAGGGGTTCAAAATCACAAGCTTTTAATCAGCAGGTTACTTCCAGTGTCAGGAGAGCTGATGTATTTAGGGTAATTGTCAAACGCACCAGAGGAACATCTATTTTTAACGCAGCAAGTTGTTGGGGCCGTCAAAGGGCAGTGGATGAAGGAAGAAATTTACAGGAGCATGGCTGAAGAACAGGGAGGGGTCTGACTGGCGGCTCCTTCAAAGGAGTCTGCATGGGCATGAGAATCCATCGTTCCACACTGTCAGCCCATGACAGTCACACCGAGGATGGGGGACGTCCAATGACGAGATACTGGCCTTCAGTCACTGGAGCTTATCAGAAAGGTGACCTTACTGAGAGGATTTCACAGGGTGGATGTGGAGAGGACAGAGAGTCTGGGACTCAGGGGCAGTCTCAGGAAGAGGACTTGGCCATCGAGGACTGAACTGATGAGAAATATCTTCTCAAAGAGGATTATGAATCTTTGGAATTCTCTTCCCCAGAGACTTTGGATCTTCAGCTCTTGAATATATTCAGGGATGAGGTCAATGGATGTTTGAACATTGGGGAAAGCAAGGAAAAGATGGAATGGGCAGGAAGTTGGAAGTGCAGCACTGGATCAACCACTGAATGGTGGAGTGGGCATGAGGGTCTGAATGGCCCCCACCCACTTCCATTTCTTATGTCCTGACTCTTCTTTGGTTTGGACAAACGAATAGGGACATGGTTAAAGATGGGCTGCTTCCGACAACTTGGAACTCATGAATTAGTGGAGAGTTCATACCAGTGATCTCTGTCAGAGCACTGAAGACCTGCAACTTCCTTGGATCCAGGGGTTGAACCTTTGCAGCTGGGTCACTGAAAGGACAAGAGTAAATATCAGACCACAAGCAGCTCTGGTACATCCACATTTAACCTTCTACCTCTGGCCACCACGTCCCACCTACATAAAGCTGTCCTGGACATGTGACAGAAGATGCTGGCATGATATCAGACGGTGATGGATCCTTACAAACAATTCTTTCCTAACCCAATGTCTGCAGCACAGAAACAGGCCATTCAGCCTATCATGACCATGCCAACCAGTGGCCACCTGTCCGTATTAGTCCCATCTTCCAACGCTTGGCCCATAGCCTTCTCTGCCTTGGCCATCTAATACTCATCTAGACACGTTAAATGTTCAGATCCCTTCTACCCGTTACCCTACACCTCTGCACTGTAGTTTACTCTACCTCTGATATGCGGACTGGGACAGTAGGGCATTCCTTGGAGAGAGCATGGCGCATGGTTTCAGTGAAGTGTGACCATGTGATGGGCAGGAGAGCAGATGACAGCATCAGCATTACACAGCCTCAGACGGGGAGCCTGGAGACTCACTCACCGTCACACCTTAGTCACTGACTTAAAACAGCTCACCTTCCGATTGGCAAAGGGGTCAGAATACAGGGCCAGACATCACTGGACACACCTCAGGGAGGGACTGCAGAATCAGAACAGTTCCCACACAACCAAGAGACCTCTTCCACCTCTGTGAATTAAAGCTTGGGAGCCAGACAGAAATGATACACCTCCTCACTCACTATAGCAACAGACCCTCAGCACAGAGAGAGGGAGAGGGAGGGAGAGAGAGAGAAACATTACATGTATGTGCATACATACACCTAATACCCTCACATACACAAACACGCACAGACACACAAGGCTGCAAACTACATGGAGCTACACTGCTGTAGACCAAAAGACAAGATTCCAAAACCGCCATACTCCAAAACATTCCAACTTGCGCTGAAGTTAATTCTACCATAAACAACTCTAGAAAATCTACGCCATGGCCAAGAGAGGGTCTGCGTGCACAGGAATGGAGAGAGGTGAGAGATGACAGGGTCCACAGCCGTTGTACTCACCCAGAGAAAGTCTTGGGGAGAAACACTAAGCTGCCAAAGATCTTGGTGCAGCCTCTGAAGGAATCAATGTTGTTGGAGGTCACTGCACGCACGTTCTTCATGTTATTTACCCCCAAACCGTTGCACACTGCAAGGCAGACCAGCGAGGACTGAGCAAGGTGACCAACATCAACCATCTTCCATAACCAAAAAACACATTTAATCAACTAAACAGAGAGTGCGGTTGAGAAATTGAACTTTATCCTGATTTGATGTGGTTAGTGCTAACAGTTAAATGGGAAACAGATCCCACCAAAAAATTGGGAAACTTTACTTTTAAGAAACCATTAGAATGAGTTTTACCCTGATTGTTGCATTTAAAAAAAATAAGTGGAAGACGAGTACTTTAAACATAAATAAGGAAATTATAAGGGATAAGTGAACTGGAAAACAAGGTGAAGGATTAGCTAATCAAGGTGCAGTGACAGATATTTTAGGGAATCTTCTGGAGCACACAGAATACATTCATTCTAACAAGAAAAATCCATAGTAGAAGATCCACTATAGCCAGGTAACTCAAAAAAACAGAAAGGATAAAACTGTGTAAAGACAGGTGGCACGTTGTAAGATTAGACAGGAAAAAAAAACAAAGAATTAATAACAAAGGAAAACAGAGTACAAGAAAAGTTAAAAAAGTGATAATAAGAGTTCTCTTTATTGAATATGTTTCCAATAGTTAACAAGTATTGGCTCTATAGACAGTGAGTATGGGGAATTAATAATGGGAAGTGAGGACATGGCAGATGAAGTAAACAGATATTGTGCATCAATTTACGCAAAAACATCCCAGAAATTGCTGTAAATCATAAACTGGGAGGCAGGAACTCAGGAAAATTACAATCACCAGGGCAGCCCTACCGAGCAGGTTGTTGGAGCTGTGTGCTGACGTCCGGAATCGATGGACTGCATCTTAGGATCTTAACAGCATGGGCTAGAGAGATAATTGTTGCATTGGTTTTAATTTTCCAAAACTCCCTGGTTTCAGGGAAGATTCCATTAGATTAGAACATAGTAAATGCAACTCCTTTATTCAAAGAGGTGAGTCAGAAAGCGGGAAGCTGCAGGCCAGTTAGCTTAACATCTGTTATTAGGAAATTGTTCTAAGCTATTATAAAAGTAGGGCACTTAGAAAAAAAGCCAAGATAATCAGGCGAAATTAACCTGGTTTTGTGAAAGGAAAGTGACATTTAATGGAGCTCTTTGAAGAAGTGCATGTCCTGTGGAAAAAGAGCAGTCATTTCTAGAAGACATTTGATAAGATAGGGAGAAGAGAGTCGGCATAAATGAGTAGCGAGGTGTGACGTGTCCTGCGCTTCACCCTTCTACAGTTACCTTGGATATTGCTATCTTGGATTGATGCTGAAGGTTCAGTCACTAAATTAGCTGATGACACAGAGATAGGGAGGTACACAAGTGCAGAGAGGACATAAGGAGTCTTCACCAAGGGTGAACAGTGTGCAAGAGATGTCAGAAATCCCAATGTAAGCAGAAGAGAACTCCTTCAGAGAAGTCATGGAATTGCAGGAGAAAAACGAAACTGCAGATGCTGGAGTCTAAAACAAATGCAGAAATGCTCGCAGAACTCAGCCAGTCGAGCAGCATTGGTGGAAAGAGAAAATAGTTAACGATTCAGGTCAAAGACACTTCATGAGAACAACGAGTGAGTGGAGATCTGGCAAATGGAATATAAAAAATGTGACATTTTTCAGGGGAAAAAGAAATCTGAATGGGGGGAGATAGCAGAGCTCTGAAATGCAGAGGGATCTGGGTGTCCAGTGCACGATTCACAGAAAGGTAATGAGCGAGCAGTCCACATTCCGCCTCTCCCCTCCCCTCAGCCAGTCCTTACCTCTGGGACAAGGCTCACTGCACTTCTCACATCTCTGTCGATCCTGTTCAATCACTTCCTTGGTGTTGTTTGGACAGTGCAGCGCGCACGAACCCACATTTGTGGCCAAGTAATTGTCTGCAAGATTTAACAAGACCCAGAATGGGCAGGGGGGAGGGGGGTAGGAAGAGAGAGGGAGGGAGGGAGGGAGGGAACATGCATATGGGGACCAGAAAGAGGTTCAGGAAGGAAGGATGGAAGGGGTTTAGAGATTTATTACAACATTGTCAAAAATAAATTTTACACAGGAATAAATGCAGAATTGCCAGAAAGTAGTGGGAGGATCTTACATGGACACTCTTTGACACAGCTGGCTCCAAAAATGTATGTCCCATCTGGGTTGGGCTCCATCTGGTAGGCCAGAGCATTGTAGATGCTCAGAGGCGGACAGTCCCCACGACACATGCCTCCGTTGCTGAAATGATGACAGGCCTGGAAACAAGGTCCAGGGATCAGATGCAAGGATGAAATTGAAGGGGAGCCCTCCGTACCGGGGCAGGGGGACAGGATCGGAGGGGCAGGAAGTGTCCACAAAATGTCACTCTTCTCTTTACTCCCAAGTGCCTCTGGAGCAAGATTGTGGCTCAGAAGTTGGGACACTCAAAGCTGACCAGGTCAGCCTGAGCCCCTGCCCCTGAATACCCCAGACTCCCCAACACCCCTTACCCCACATCCAACAAGAGCAAGTGGGTGGTCCCCAGCTAAGCCCCTAAATCACATTTCCATCAGTGACCCACCACCCTCCTCCGATGTCCCACCCACAGGGTGACCCTCCACCCTCCAACATCCCCCCACCCACAGGGTGACCCACCACTCTCCTGCTTCAGGGTGACCACACTCACCACTTCCCACCCAGTCACAGGCAGGGAATCTCCGCCGATGGCTTCCCTTGCCACTCCTGCAACGTTACCTCTGGTGCCCTTGGATTTACCCCAGACCCTCCTGCTCCTCAGTGAAATGCCTTCTATGTGCACACTGACAACAGCCACCACCTCACCTGAGCCCAGCCTAACCCATCAGACAAGTTCCACTGCCATTTCTTCCAAGGTAGCACTGGGAAGATCCAAACCACTATCTTCTGATCCTTTCACCAACTCCAAACCCCCGGCACCAGCACCAGCCCTCTCCCAGGAAACATTGCAACTAAACCTCTCTGTACCATGCCTGACACACCCACAACGTGACTAGTATTGGTTACTTCCACTGGCGTGATCACCTTGTCACCTTGGCATGCGGAGACGGGACCTGGAGCTGGTTCCAATCAGACCAACCACTAGGTTGGAGGAGCAGGTTGAAAGGGCTGAGAGGGTTACTTCACATGACTGTCCTTGCCTCAACACATCTGCTGCCGTCCCACATCCATGCCCAGCCTGACTATTCCATTGCAGTACTGCTTGGCCCACACTCGTGACTCTCCAGACCTCTGAAACCCATGCTCCTAATTGTAAAATTCACATTTTATCATCAAACCACAGCTTTCTCCACCACCGCTCCCCCCCAGCCGCCATTTCTATCTCTCTCCCAGCCCGACAACCCCCACCATAGCAGCACCTTAACAGTTCTGCCCCTGGTTGAGTCTATCTACTGTCAGTGCACATGGCTGCAGGGTGTAAGGATATGAAAAAGTAGCTTTGCCCTGAATGAGCCTGGGTTTGGTGGGATGTATCTGCCGCCACCGGGTGACCCTGGTGTGTACGTACGAGGCAGTCGGTGTCCCTGGGTCCGATGCAGCCAGCGGCACATTCGCTGTGGCAGCAATCAGTCGGGTGTTTCCCCTTACAGCGAGTCAGACACTCAGAGGCACAGATCTTCCGAGTCACTGAAAAGGCAAGATAAAGTGTGCAAACCAGAACTCCAGGTGGGCCCCGCAGGTCTCCACCTCCCTCTCCATCCCAGTGAACTTGGCAGAGTACAGGCTGCATCCTATATCCACTCTGGAGCTCAGCACCAACAGCCCCTGGTGAAGGTCACTGCGATGTCACTGGCCCGGAGCAGCCACCACCCCGTTCTGCAAGGCTCTGGTGAGCCAGACTTCACCACATGTCCCACAGAAAGCAGGAAACTAAGGAAGTCAGCGTTCAATTCTGATTTAGCACCCAAAGCTTAGACAGGAGGACAGCAGGTGGCTGCTGAGGTTTATACCAGAGCACCATGTGCTGCACCAGTACCAACTACCGACCCCTGGTGATCACTCACGTGTCTGGCAATATTCAGGGCCGGAACCCCAGCAAGACGGTGGCTCACAGGCAGGGCTGCAGTTTCCACCTGAGGCGTTGGGGAAGGAAGGGAAACAGAAAAGGAGGAGAGATAGAGAGACAACATTAAAGCCATGTAAACACTGGGAGCAGAAGCCTGTAACATTCCACGCTCTGCCCTAGTGGAGGGATAACACCCCCCTCCATTCACTGACGAGCTACTCACACTGAACTGCCTGATTCGCTTCCACTGTTCCCGCAAAAGGAAACTTGTTGTTCTTATCTTGAATGTCATCCCACTGGATCGTCTCTTGGTAACACAGCAAGGGATTGTTGCTAATCCAAATACTCCCAGTCAGGATTTCTGTCAAATACATGCTAGCATTAACAGCTTGGAGTTAGATAGTTCAGCACATTGCAGGGAAGAACTTCAGACAAGGAAACATAAGCACCAGTCACTAAACTTAACAAATTAGTCACACAGACCCTGTATAACCAGGATGCAAGCACCAAACAGCACCACGACTACGGGCACCCTCACAGTCTCCTGTTCCTCTGACAGACTGAAAGCTATTAAGCTCATCTCTTCTGTTCCTCATCACCCTTCTAACCCCTGGACTCTGTGCTTGATGCTTCTCCCGCCCCTCACAACAAACAATCTCTGATTTTACTGAGCCTGACAGGGATGTAGCTAGAGTTTCTAAAACTCATTCTTGGCTGCAGGAAGAACTCTCGATTAACTTTCAGTGACAGGTGAAATGGGAGGTTTCAATAGTGCAGTTGGGAATTTGTGAACTAAATCAGCAGTGGATTGACACGTGTCAGCAGTAAAAAGCAACATAATGTATAAAACATGGACGCTGTGGCAAGGCAAGGGTGAGGAGAGTGTGCAGGCAGAGCTGGTTTGCAGACAGTCTGCAGTCACCCATGCTGAGCCAGGTCCTTGAGAGCAGAGCCCCTCCCTGTACAGCATGGGAGCCAAGGTTGCCAGGCACACATCAACTATTGGACAATTACTTCACTAACTCAAAGGTATTATTGGCCATTAACATGTGGTTTCTATTGGTCATTAACACCTATATTAGTGGAATAGATTTGATTGGTATTTGATGTATGCAAATGAGGGATTCTAAGGTGCCCAAGGATTTTAATTGGTCAATATCTGTTTAAAAAGACAACTCTTTGTTAAAACTTTGGAACAGTTTGGTGCCAGGGGCTGGCTTATTCTTCTTGTGCATGAGTAAATAAAGTGTGATTGAGAAATGAGTGCAAGTTATCATTGCCCAGTTAACCGGTGATAACAAAACTGCTGGAGGAACTCAATGGATCAGGCAGCATCTGTGGAGAGAGGGAATGAAGCAGGGTTTCTACTCAAAACATTGACAATTCTCTTCCTACACAGATGCTGCCTGACCAATTGAGTTCCTCCAGCAGTTTGTTTTTTGCTCCAGGGTTGGGTTGTTAATTGTTGGTGTGGACCTGTTGGTACGAAGGTCCTGTTCTGTGCTGGTTCTCTGTGACTCCATGACACCTGGATAAAGATGATTTATATCTGGTTGTAACCTGCAGAACTCTGCTCTGATCCGCTGGTTGTGGGATCTAAGTGCCATCTACAACATACTGTTTCTGATGTTCGTCACTTCTGTTGTCCTGTGTTGTAGCTTCAGGTTGACTCATGTTCCAGGCAGATCCCATCCACATCCTCACTTCTCAGTGAAGCACAGTGAGTTCAGGCTCGATTGTCATGCACTGAGCCAACAACATGACAGACCCCAATCATTACATTCGTTTTTCCAGAGCTCCCTGCCCTACTGACCTTCCTCTACTGGATTGTGCTATGGTATTGTGGGAACACATGAATGCTACAAAGGTTCCACATGGACTGTTCAGTGCAGTGATACCTGTGGTGCTTCATCAGGGGAGAGCAGACCTTGCAATCTCACCCTACCATGGTATACATTGCCTTTCTCAAAGGGAGCACAGAACAAAGCCATTACATTTTGTAATGTAACAGTAATGGATTGTCCAAGTCCTGCTGCCAGACAGTATTGTGGGCTGTATAATGGTTCCATGGTTACACTATGAAGAGGCAGCCTCAGCTCAGACATCAGTGAGACAGCTGCAACGTGCATGTGGGTTTCAATAACTCATCTCCCTCAGCCCCATCTACAGAGCAACATCATTGACAGGATCATACATGCAGAAAGATAATGTCAAAGTCATAAGTGTCACAATGTTGATCCAGAGCAAACTCAGAGAACCCAAATGCGGCACACTGATACAAGACTGGAGTCAGGATA
>JARFYF010000058.1:65938-80261 GCA_030265395.1 Rhina ancylostomus | reverse complement strand
AAGACCAATTTTGTCCCTTGCTACTGTTTTTGCTCAATATAGCTATGGAAATCCTTGGGACTCTTTCACCCCGTCTGCCAGAGCAACTTATATCCTCTTTTTGCCCTCCTGATTTCTGTCTTAAGTGTCCTCTTGCATTTCTTATACTCAAGTGCCTCATTTGATCTTAAGTGCCTATACCTGATATGTGCCACCTTTTTCTTTACCAGGGCCTCAGTATCCCTCCATAACCAAGGTTCCTTAAAGCTGCTAACTTTGCCTTTTATTCTAACAGGAATATACAGATTGTATACTCTCAATATTTCACTTTTGAAGGCCTCCCACTTACCAAGCATCTCTTTGCCAGAAAACAGCTGATCCCAATCCATGCCTGCCAAATCCCTTCTGATGCCATCAAAATTGGTCTTAATCTTCTTTTAACTAGATGGTTTTCTCCTTCCATGCTTCGACAATAAGTTCAGGAACTTTAGATTAGAATCACTGCCTCCATTTTTCAATATTGCAGCTGTTGGTAATTATTCTGTTCTGCCCTCCTTTTGTTCATCTTTAAAACTTATCCTATCATCACTCTCTTTTGCCCTGTCCCTTTCTACCCAAGAAACTAGAGAATGGAATAGTACTGTTGCAGGAAGTAGGATGGGAAGAAGTGTCACAGAGCTCCTTTTTGTGTACTTTCCTCCACTCCCCCCACTTAGTCAGTGTCAAAACTTGCTGCTTCACCTAAATCTTGAACCAATAATTGAACACCAGATGCTGGAGAGCTGAAATAAAATCAGAAACTGCTGGATGAAGTGACTTTGAACTGAACCATTAACTGTTTCTTTTGCCATAGTTGCTGCCTGATTTCTGAATGTTTCCAGGATTATCTGTTATAATTACATCTTTAAACAAGCTATCAAATTCTCTTAGCCCAGATGCTATCAAGCCAGCTAAGTATATTCAGCATATTTTTGATTTTAAATCAATATTCCCAGCATCTGGTTAAGAAATCATGGAAAAAATATTACTGGACAATTAAGCTGTATCCATAATCATCAAGTGTATATACAAGATCCTGAGGCACCTTGATAGGGTGGACATGGAGACCTTATTGAAGTGTGAGCAGATTCAAGAGGCCAGGTGGCTTAATTTTTTTTTAACTTTCATTCATTTGTGTGTTTATAGACAACAGCAAGTAAGGATGTTGGTGAGATACCTACTGATAGGTAACAAGTAGTGACACAATTGAAAAACTGATTTAGAAGTTGCACATGATACAAAAATTTGGAGATGTGGTTGATAGGAGGAAAGTTGTAGGCTTGTGGAAGATATTGTTTGACTGGTCAGGTGGGCAAAAGGTGACAACTGGAATTCGATCTGGACAGCCAGGAGGTTATGTTTTCTCTTGCTGTTTAATATCATGGGACACAGCTTGAAAACAGAAGGACAGCAAGAAGGAAAGGACAGCCATACAAGACTGAAGTGAGAAGAAATTTCTTCATGCAGAGGGAAGTTAGTCTTTGGAATTCAATATCTTAAACAGAAGGAAATAGGACCAAGAGTAGGCTGCTTGGCCCCTCAAACCTGCCCTGCCATTCAATATGGTCATGGCTGATCTTCCCCAGGCCATGTCTCTGTACCAGTTCCCCACAGCCCTCAGTTCCCTCATCTTTTCAAAATGTTTCTACTTCCTTTTTAAATACCCCCAGTGATCCATCTTTACAACCCACTAGGGTAGAGAATTCCAGAGATTCGCCAATTTCCATGAGAAGTTCCTACACACCTCAGTTCTAAGTGATTTGCTCCAAATCCTGAAGCTATGTCTCCTCTTTCAAGATTCTCGTACTTATGGATACATCTCAGTATCTCCCATGTCATGCCCCTTTGAACGTTTCAGTAAGATCATCCCCTCATTTGTCTAATAACAAAGAAAATAGATCTAATTTCTTTAGTTGCTCATGAATTGGATAATCCTCACATCTCAGGAATTAGCCGAGTGAATTTCTTTTGGACTGCCTCCAATCTTAAGGGTGGGGGTGCAAAATTGTGCACAGTACTTTGTAAAATTGTCGCAACAACAATTACCGATTGCTACAGTCTTGTTATAAACACCTGTGGAACCTCAGTCAGAGTTTATCCAAGACAGATTTATAGATTTTTATATATTAAAGGATATGGGGTGATGGCAGGAACATAGAGCTGAGGTTAAAAAAAAGTCAGCAATGATCTGAATGGTGGAACAGGCATGAGTGGCTGAATAGTCTATTCCTGCTTCTATTTCCTATGTTCAAAATAAGCATAGTTCACATGTTAAATAATCCAGTTACCTGCTTTTCTGTGAACTCAGGCTCCCATTGTGTACAAAGGACAACATTGGCATGTTGTACCCGTTGGGCATTAGTCCATTGATTTGCAAGTCGTTTTTTTGCATCTTCTTCACTAATGTTGTCTCTTTCCATAATCCTCTTGAGTGCCTAGCATACAAAGAAAAAAAGACTTCCTCTTCAGAGCCAACATAACAAACCTCAGAAAGCATGACAGAAAACAAACGAGATGTCCTGTAATCTAAGAGCAAAACAACTGCAGATGGTGAAAACTGTAACAAAAACAGAAAAAGATGGAAATACTCAGGTTAGGTAGCACCTGCAGAGAGATGAACAGAGTTAACCTTTCATCAGAAGTCTGACAGAGAAAAGCAGCTCATTTAATTTGCAGGAGAGGGAGGAATGGAATGAATAAAAGGGAATGTCTATGACAGGGTAGAGAGCAAGAGAATGAAAATAAAAAAAACTGCAGATATTGGAAATCCAAAACAAAAAAAAAGCTGGCCACATTAACCTTTACAACCTCAATACACTGTGTAATGAATTCATCTGTACAAATGGTATGCAAGACAAGTTTTTCACTATACCTCAGTACAAGTGACAATAAACCAATACCAATAGATAGGAGTTTTAGCAAAGACAAGCATGCCATATGATTTCTTTACCACTCTAGCTAGTTGCGTGACAACTTTCAGGGAGCCAAGGAGTTGGACCCCAAGATCCCTCTGTACATCAGTGCTGTTAAGGGCTCTGCCATTAACTGTATACTTTACACTCACATTTGACTTCCCAAAGTTCAACAGCTCACAATTGCTTGGATTAAACTACCATTTCTCTGCCCATATCTGCAAATGCTATATCCTTTGACAGCCTGCAACACTGTCCATAACTGCACCAATCTTTGTGTCATCTGCAAACTTACCAACCTACCCATCTGCATATATGAATGACTTGAATTAAAATATCACAGACAGAGGCCCCAGCACTGATCCACGAATATCACAATTGGTCACGGACTTCCAGCCAGAATATCACCCTTCCACCATTTCTCAATCTTCTCTGTGCAAGCCAATTCTGAATCTAAATTACTAAGTCACCACGGATCCCACACATCTTAATGTTCTGGATCACCCTACCATGAGGGACTTTGTCAAATTATTTACTAAAATCCATGCAGACAACATCCACTGCCCTACCCTCATCAATCACCTTTGTCACCTCCTCAAAAAACTCAGTCAAGTTTGTAAGACATGACCTACCCTGCACAAAGATATGCTGACTGTCCCCAACCAGGTCATGTTTTTCCAGATGCGTGTAAATCCTACCACGAAGAACCCTCTTCAATAGCTTCCCTATTACTGATGTTAGGCTAACCGGCCTAGAATTTCCTGGATTATCCCTATTTCGCTTCTTGAACAAAGGAACAACACTGGCTACTCTCAAGTCCTCCAGGGCCTTCGTCAAGGTCCCAGCAGTCAGCTCTCTTGCCTCTTACAATAACCTGTGACATATCTCATCAGGTCTTGGGGTCTTGTCTACCATAATGCTCTTGCACAGTACACAGATCAATTTATACCAAGACAAAGACACTTTTATCTTAATTGATTTCTGACTGCTGCCTTTCATTTCAAACACAGTAATGCCCTTCTATAACCTCCACTCTATACCCAGACACTCCAGACTCAGCCAGAGACCATATTCCTGTCTGGCTTCTAATTCAGTTAGAGTCTCTCTGCATTTAGCAGCCCTGATGCAGCAAAAAATAATCCCAAAGGTTGCTGGAAGAGGAGACTGCTGACCAATGCAAAGTCCGGGAGATTTAGCTCCGAGCAACGTGAAGGAGCACCCACTTGCCAGTGATCAGATGGACTGTTGATGGCAATTGCTGAAATACATAACCATTTCTTTATAGTCACTAAATCTAAAATTTAGGAACTCTTAACCCAAGAGAGTCAAAGAGCACTACAGTACAGAAACAGGCCCTTTGGCCTGTCTAGTCCATGCCAGCCTGGTGTTCTGCCTAGTCCAATCTACCTGCAGCCCAGACCATTGCCCTCCATACCTCTCTCATCCATGTAACTATCCAAACTTCTCCAAAATGTTACAATTGAACTTGCATCCACCACTTCCACTTGGCAGCTTGTTCCACACTTGCACCACAGTGAAGTAGTTTCCCCTCAGATTCCCTTTAAATATTTCACCTTAAACCTATGACCTTTAAAAGTTCTATCCTCACCCAGCCCAAGGGGATAAAGCCTGCATGCATTTGCCTGATCTTATACCCCTCAATTTTGTACACCTCCAGAAGATCTCCCCTCATTCCCCTGCACTCTAAGGAATAAAGTCCTAACCTATTCAACCTTCCCCTATAACTCAAGTCCCGGTAACATCTGTGTAAATTTTTTCTGCAATCTTTCAAGCTTATTGATATCTTTCCTGTAGGTAGGTGACCAGAACTGCACAAAATACTCCAAATTCGGCCTCACCAAAATCTTGTACAACTTCAACACAACATCCTAACTCCTATACTCAGTACCCTCATTTATGAAGGCCATTGTGCCAAAAGCTCTCTTTACAAACCTAGTTGCCATTTTCAAGGAACTATGGATCTGCATACTTTGGTCCCTTTGTTCTACTGCACACCTCAGCGCCCTACCATTCACTGTGCAAGTCTCGCCCTGGTTTGTCCTCCCAAAATGCATCACTTCACACTTATGTGCATTAAATTCCATCTGCCATTTTCAGCCCATTTTTCCAGCTGGTCAAGATCACGCTGTGAGCTTTGATAGCCTTCATTGCTGTCCACTACGTCCCCGATCTTGGTGTCATCCACAAATTTGCTGATCCAATGTACAGCGTTTTCATCTAAATCATCAATAGAGATGATAAACAAAAATGGGCCCAGCACCGATCTTTGCAGCACACCACTAGAGTCACAGGCCTCCAGTCAGAGAGACAACCAACTACTAACATTCTCTGGCTTCTCCTGCTAAGTCAATGTTGAATCCAATTGACTACTTCATCCTGAATGCCAAGTGATGTAACCTTCTGGATCAGCCTCCCATGCGGACCTTGTCAAAGGCCTTGCTAAAGTCCATCTAGACAATGTCCACCGCCTTCCCCTGACCAACTTCCCTGGTAACCTCTTTGAAAAACTCTACAAGATCGGTTAGACATGGCCTGCCACACACAAAGCCATGTTGATTATCCCTAATCAGGTCCTGTCTATCCAAATACTTATATATCCTGTCCTTCAGAGTACCTTCCAATAATTTACCCACAACTGACGTCAGGCTCACTGACTGAAAATTTCCCGGCTTATTCTCAGAACCTTTCTTGAACAACAGAACAACATTAGCTATCCTCCACTCCTCTGGCACCTTACCTGTGGCTAAGGACATTCTAAATATCTCTGCCAGGGCCCCTGCAATTTCTGCATGAGCCTCCCACAAGGTCTGAGGGTACACCTCATCAGGCCCTGGGGATTCATCCATCCACATTCGCCTCAAGACAGCAAACACCTCTTCCATAATCTGGATATGGTCCATGACCACACTACTTTTTTTCCACCTCGAGTAAATACAGATGCAAAACATTCATTTAAAATCTCCCCCATCTCTTTTGGCTCCACGCATAGATGACCACGCTGATCTTCATCAAGGACCAATTTTGTCCTTCACTATCCTTTTGCTCTTAATATAGCTAAAGAAACCCTTAGGATTCTCTTTCATCTTGCCTGCCAGAGCAACCTCATGTCCCCTTTTAGCCCTCCTAATTTCTCTCGTGTTCTCTTTCATTTCTTACACTCTTCAAGTGCCTCATTTGATCCTAACTGCCTAGACCTGAAATGTGCCTCCTCCTTTTACTTCATAGGGCCACAATAACCAAGGTTTCTGAAACCTATTAGCCTTGCCTTTTATTCTAACAGGAACATACAGATTCTGTACTCTCATTCACTTTTGAAGGCCTCCCACTTATCAAGCATCTCTTTGCCAGGAAACAACCTATCCTAATCCACACCTGCCAGATTCCTTCTGATCTCCTCAAAATTGGCCTTACTCCAATTTAGGATCTCAACCCAAAGACCAGTCCTAATTCTCTCCACAATTATCTTGAAACTAATGGAACTATGATCACTGGACTCAAAGTGTTCCCCTACACTCACTTCTGTTACCTGCCCTGTCTCATTCTGAGAGGAGATCCAGTAATGCACTCTCTCCAGCTGGGACCTCTACATACTGATTAAGGAAACTTTCCTGAACACATTTAACAAACTCTATCCCATCCAATCCTTTTACAGTATGGGAGTCCCAGTCAATAAGTTAAAAATCACCTACCATCACAACTCTATATTTCCTACAACTGTCTGCTATGTCTACAAATCGGCTCCTTGAAATCCTGCCAACTATTGAGAGATCTGTAATATAGTCCCATTAATGTGGTCATCCCTTTTTTATTCCTCAGTTCCACCCAAATTGCTTCGGTAGTCTAGCCCTCCAGTATGTCCAGCATTGCCATGATATTTTCCCTAATGAGTAATGCCACCCCTTCCCCTTTAATACCTCCACCTCTATCATGTCTAAAACAACAGACCCCAGAACACTGAGCTGCCAGTCCTGCCCCTCCTGCAACCAAGTCTCACTAATGGCAACAACATCATAATTCTAAGTATGGATCCATGCTCTAAGTTAATCTGCCATGGTGGGCATGTCTTCAGCAAAAGGATGCGAACACTTCAAGGTGGTGGCAGATCATTACCTTCCAGAGGGCAGTTGGAGATGGGCAATGAATGCTGTCCTTGCTAGCAATGCCCTGATCCCAAGAGATAAGTAAATTAAAATATTATTCATTGATTCTTGCACACCTTGTGGCTGTGCTGAAGCATTCCTATATTAGTACTGGAAACCACTAATGACGAGAAAGTTTCAAGATAATAATGGAGAGGGTTAGGACTGGTCTTTGGGTTGAGATCCTAAACTGGAGTAAGGCCACTTTTGAGGGCATCAGAAGGGATCTGGCAGGTGTTGACTGGGATAGGTTGTTTCCCGGCAAAGAGATGTTTGGTAAGTGGGAGGCCTTCAAAAGTTCATATTAATGATGAGAAAGATTAGTCACACATAAACAAAGCAAAAAGGATTCAAAGATGTAATAGAGATATTAAATGAATTATTCTATAATTGTTGACCTAGTTTGGAGTAGTTCATCTTTCATTCTTGGACCTATGACAAAATCATCAATAAAAAGAGTGTTCAATGAAGAGTGATTTTTTTTTCCATGAAGCAGAATGATTGAGTTTCCAGAATGAATGAATAAGGAATAACAAATTAATCCAAATCAAAACACAAGAAAATCAGACCATGTTATAAAGCTCATTCATCAATAATCAAAAGATTGGGGATAAATGCAACCTACCTCATCTTCTGGAACAATAACCACCCAAACCTCATGAACCATATCATTCCAGCCAGCTTCCAGCAAGACTGCAGCATCCACCACACACACAGGTTTACCTGACAAGAAAAGCAAAGAAATATTGAAAAAGAAATTCACACTTGGGTTATAAATACACTCAGCTTATTAGAGGCTCCATTGGTGAAATCCACAAATGTCTGGGAAAGTATTTATTTTTGTGTCTCAGTATTAAATATATTATCTTTTGCAGAAGGAAATCATTACTCTCAAAAGGAAATGAACAGGTGATGAGACATCAAATTTCACTGTGGACTCTGGATCAACAGAATTCTCACTCTGGATTTTACATTCTTAAAATGTGTTCCTCTGACAGTCACGGGGATTTATTTGAAATTGCAGCAGGTAAGAACTGCTCCAAGTTCTGCTTCCTGGCTCTGAGTTAGGGCATTGCTGCAACCACTTCCCCATTCCCACTTTTCAGCTACTTGCTGCTGAAAGCTAAAGATGCCCAAGTCTACTTCAAGCTAATCAATATATTTCTAGAAAACCAACTGACAATTTGGGATAAATGCACAAAGCTTAACATAATGTTTTAAATAGTTATTTTTTAAGCAGTTGAACAACAAGCTCAGTATTAAGTGATATTTTGCAATACAATCACACTAGGTTTCTTTTGTTTCTTTCTTTCCATACATTTGCTGAATGCCAGGAATAGCCAAAGAATCCATATATTGTAGCTTTTACTAGGACCATCCTAAGGCACAGAGTCTTCAGGGATCATGTACCTGTGTGGGGATTTAGGTGGCAAGAGTGAACTCCCCTTTAAAAACTAGTAGTCAAGACATAATTTAGGCTTAAAGCTGGATTTCCATTTCGTAATCCACTTTGGGTTACATGATTCCCTCCGGGGTCTGATCCTGGAATGTACACTCATTTGTGTTGTGTATATAGCCCAATTTAAGAAAAAAAGACACACTATCATCAAGCACTATGTACAGGAGGGAAACTCTAATATACAACATAACTGAAATAAATCAGTGACGCAGCTAGTGGAGCCACTGCCTTGCAGCACCAGACTGTTGGGTCCAATCCAACCTTGGGTGCTGTATGTGTGGCGTTTGTACGTTCACCGTGACTGTGTGATTTCCTTCCACATCCTGGAGAAATGTAGGTTGTAGTCAACTGGCCCCTATAAATTGCCCGTGTGGGTGAGGGGTAGAATCAAGGGGGAGTTTATGAGAATGTGGGGAGATTAACAAAAGGGATTAATGTAGGATTAGTGCAAATAGGTGGTTGATGGTCAGCAAAGACTCTGTGGGCTCAAAGCCTGTTTCCCTGCTGCCTCTCTCTCTGGCAGTACATCACCGTTGTCAGGGTGTGAAGTTCTTTTAAATTACTTTACGGGATGGGCCCAGAAAGCAATTTACCACCCATCCTTAGTTAGTTTTGAGAAAGTGATGGTGAGCCACCATTTTGAAGCTCTCCATTTCATGTGGTGAAGGTGCATCCATAGGACTGTTGAATATAAAGTGTTAGAATTTAGATCTGAAATACAATCACTAGATTTTTCACTAGAACGGGGCTCTGACTGCAGAATATAATTTACTACAAAGAGCACAATGAAGAGTGGAAGTAATATTAAATAACCACTGAATGCAGATTAACATGGCAGTCAGTCTTATATGAGGATGGAAGGTTTAATTTCAGCATCACAATGTTAGCTTGGCATGGAAACTGCTCTGCCCAAGATTGCAAGAAATTGCAGACTTATGGACATAGCTCAGTCCATCACAAAAATGACCCTCCCATCCACCGACTTGGTCTGCACATCTCACTGCCTCGGAGAAGCAGCCAACATAATCAAAGACCCCTCTCACCCCAGACATTCTCTCTTCTCCCCCTTCCATTGGGAAAAAGAGACAAAAGTTTGAAAACATGAACCACCAGGCTCAAGGACAGCTTCTGTCCAGCTGTTAATAAGACTCTTGGACGGGCCTCTTGTACAATAAACATGAACTCCTTATCTTCATGGCCCTTGCACATTATTGTCTTCCTACATTACACTTTCTCTGTAACTGTGACGCTATGTTCTACATTCTGTTATTGCTTTTCCCTCGTATTACCTTGATGTACTTGTTTTGAAATGACCTGTATAGATGGCATGTAAAACAAAGTATTTCATTGTACCTTGGGACATGTGACAATAATAAACCTATTATTAATTACCAATTAGAGATCCCAATCTCTTAATTTTGGCAAGGATGCTGATAAAAATCTCCAATTAGCATCATCCTAACTGAGCTAGTATTTATGGCAATGGTGTTTATCGCTTCAGACACTCTTCTCCTTTTCCCTTTTTTTTCCATTCCCCACTTTCTCACCTTTTTGTCCTGCGGCTATTCAGTCAAATAATTCTCCTTGTACCTTCCTTCATGTGTACAGCACAATGTGTCAACCTCCTTCTCATGGGTGGGAATGTACTGCTTCTGCATGGCAATGTGATGACAAATATGAAAATGTGTGAATCACACCAACTGCAAATTAGCTGTCCTAACACAGGGCACGTCTTCCTAAAATACACTCTCCTTTCATCTGATTATGATGCTTGAATATAGCTGCTACCTCTCCCATTCCCTTTTCAAAGTGATTCATCATATCTGAAATATTTGATGATTCTGAGAGATTTATAAATGTGCAAGTTTCTGTTGGGTAGCAGCACTCTTGGCAGAGCTGAGAATGAATGATCACTTCTACTTTGATGTTATCTGCACCTTCCAGATTATTGACATGAATGTGAATAAAATGGTTACATTCAGGATGTAAGCCTGTCTGTACCAGGAAGTGTAGCAGGCCAGTGAGTTTTTCATGTTCCATGCCAGGAGAAGTAAAAGCAGTTTGTTTTCTATTAAACTTTCCCATTGTACAAAGCATCATCAAATTTTGACATTTGTATATATCCTTACAATCTAGGGATGAATGAGCCAAAACCTTATGGCTCAGTTACTGATCCGCACTAAACGAGCTGATCTCAATTGATTACAGTTGCCTTACTGCAGTTGACTTTGCCTTCTGGGACTTTGGAAGAGAGAAGTATCAGGCAAGACTCTATGATGATGATCCAAACAAGCCAAATGGATAGAAGATTGAACTTGGCTGTGATGTCTTGCAGGTCAATAGCAATGCTGCATTTAGCCTGTGTAGGCTTATAAATGAAGCAAAGTCACATAAGTTTGCTAGGTGTGTGGAGCTACACCTTAGTAAGAGATGAAGCCTTTAAGACAGGAAGGAAGGGGAAAAGGAGAAAAACAGATTAAACTTAAAGGAATAATTTAAATTTAGTGGACTTGGGGAAATTATTCAACAAAGTATATTGGGAGCAGCTGTGCACTAACCACCATCACAACGACAATGTCAAAGTTTGCCTCAGTTCCTATATTAGCAGTGGGATTACTAAATACTTTGTATAACAAAATGGCAACTTCAGCCAAGTTCTTGAAGTGTGATGTCCTTTGAAATGATTCCATTAAACCCTTTGAATTAACTGGAACTGACATCACTTTGATGTTAGATGCACACTATCTCAAACTGTGAGTAAATTCTGATCCTAAACTGAGAACACATGCCAATGACTTTTGCTACATAATGTTACACAGTGATATTAATTGGATATTTGATGAACGAATTGCTAAATTTCAAAACACAATTGTAAACTTCAAATGATGTTAGGTGAGGATTAGATCTCTTCCTTCAGCTGATGTTTGTGACCTAATAGGATATAAGCAAGGGTAAGAACAGTGTGCGAACACGTCAGTAGTTGGTAAGTTTAAAGGCATAGGGGTGTTGTCAAAATTACATGAGATACTGAATTGCAACAATGAAGAGATCAAACCACCATGCCCATTCAGTGATCAGGATGTCATGAGTGGGCATGCATTTTGCTATGTAATTGGTAATTAGTTTACTATTGTCACGTGCACTGAGATACAATGAAAAACTTTGTTATGCATGCCACCCATACAGATCATTTCAAAACATAAGTACATCAAGGTAGTACAAGGGAAAAGCAATAACAGTATGCAGAATATTATGTTAAAGTTTCAGATGATGCATGCGGGCTGCCCCAGAACACTTTACGCAAAAAGATTCATTTCACTGTGTGTTTCGATGTACATGTGACTAATAAAGATATCTGAACTTATAAAGAAGGCTTATACATGCTTAAATAAAAAAGTTGGCAAGTCACCTTGCAGCTGTATAAAATGTTGGCTAGGCCACATTTCGATTATTGTGTTCAGTTCTGGTTGCCATTTTATAGAAAGGATATGGAGGCTTCAGAGACAATGTAGAAGAGTTTTAACAGGATGTTACCTGGATTGGGGAGTATTAGCTATAAAGAGAAGCTGGACAAATTTGGATTGGTTTTGCTGGGGCATTGAAGGCTGAGGGGTGACTGAAAAATTATGAGTGGCGAGATAGGGTAGATATAATCTTTTTCCCAGGGTGAAAATATCAAATACTAGGTGGAATAGGTTTAAGGTGAAAAGGGAAAGTTTAAAGGAGTTGTGTGAGGCACTTTTTTTTTGCACAGAGAGTGGTAAGTGCCTGGAACATGCTGGCAGTAGATGTGGTAGAAGCAGATACATTAAAAACATTTAGGAGGCACCTAGACAGACTCATGAAGCAGCAGGGAACAGAGGAATACAGACCATGTGTAGTAAGATGGGATTAGAGTGGATTGGTATCATGGTCAGTACAGAGATGATTTTGCACTACAGCACAGTATAGACCCTTCAGCCCACAATGTTGTGCTGACATTTTATCTTGCTCTAAGATCATCTAACCCTTCCCTCCCACATAGCCATCCATTTTCTCTCATTCATGTGCCTATCTAAGAGTCTCTTAAATGTCCCTAATAAACCTGCCCCACAACCTCTGCTGGCAGTGCGTTCCACACACCCACCACTCTCTGTGTGGGGAAAAAAAAACTTATCTCTGTCATCCCCCCATACCTTCCTCTAGTCACCTTAAAATTATGTCCCCTCATGTCAGCCATTTTCACCCTGGGAAAAAGTCTCTGACTGTCCACTTGATCTATGCCTCTCATCATCTTGTGATTGTGTATACCTCTTATCATTTTGTGTACTATCTTGTTCCTGTGCTGTACTCTTCTATGCTCAATGTAGTTGGAAATAATGTTTTTTTTCTTTTCCTGGCCTCATTGCAAATGATCACTGTGCTTGAGGTTGAGAAGTGAAGCCCATTAATGACCTTTGTACTTCACTGTAATAGTCAACAAAAATGAAAGAGGAGAAATGGGATAAATTGCAGCATTCCTGTTATCAGTCCAGCTGGGAACTCTTATTTTATATGAGAAGTGGATCAAAGTGATTGTTTCTTGGCCTGGATGACTCCACACAGCACATTGTTTTTATTCTTTTCACAAGTAAACACACAAATTCTTTTCCCTTACTGAATGCTATTGTTGCCAGACCGGAGTTGGCAGACACCAGAGGTTTGAAACTACATCACAATAGCAGCTGTTTTCAGGCCCCATGCAAACATCCACAGCCTCAGATTAATGGGCAAGGACAGAGTGCATATTTCTGTTCCAGTGTCCACCAGCTGCCTGATTTGATTGGTACTAATATAAAGCCATGACTGTGGCAGATATAGGGCCTTGTATAAATAAAATGCTGACGCCTGCGTTGAATTTACTGGTTAGCCTTGAGGTAACCAATGCGAGAACAGGCTGCAGTCATGGGAACCAGCCTAAATATGGTTTAAAACAAAGCTAATTAATTTACATGAATAAGGTATGAAGAGAAGGGATTCTTCTCTTAATCCCACATTTAACCAGTTCCCCTCACTCCCAGCTCCTGAATCAGCCATTCCTCTAATCTAACCTTCAAAGCTCCTTCCTCTCATGCTCACTCCATAATCTCCTGTGCTCCCAGCTCGATTATCTATAACTCGGTTCAACCTGCAAAATGGTTCCCTATCCAATTCACAGGCCTGGGTTGTTCTGCCTCCAACTCTTGACCCATCTCCTAGAAACTACTTGCTAGTGGGCTGTGGTGCCAAAGCAACCCTATTACAATGAAATTGATGACAAATAAATAGGCCTTGAATTTTAATAGTCAGATTCAGGGATCAGACCTCTTAAGCAACAGTTCCTAAATATTAATCAGAGATAAAGAGCTCCCATATTATTGCTTCATTCAGACACGCTTTCATCTCTTATGAAAGAAATATGGAATATCTTCAAGCCTGATAGAGTTCTTTGAGGAGGTGACAAGGAAGATTGAGGAGGGAAGTGCGGTAGATGTGATCTATTTGGATTTTAGTAAGGCGTTTGATAAAGTTCCTCATGGTAGACTTCTCCAGAAGGTCAGGAGCCATGGGATCCAGGCAAGCTTGGCTGTGTGGATTGGGAATTGGCTTGATGGTAGAAAGCAGTGGGTTGTGGTGGAGGGAGTGCCCTCAGATTGGAGGGCTGTGACTAGTGGTGTTCTGCAGGGATCGGTTCTGGGGCCTCTACTTTTTGTTATATTTATAGATGACTTAGATGAGGGGGTGGAAGGCTGGGTTAGTAAGTTTGCGGATGACAC
>JARFYF010000057.1:32821792-32834375 GCA_030265395.1 Rhina ancylostomus | reverse complement strand
TGTCTCCTTGAAAATCCTGTTTCTGTGTTGGGACTCTGTCTCAGAGCCCTGAGGCAAGACTCCTTCTGGTCACTGCCTGTGTTTGGTTCTGGGGAAACATCCTGACTCCAGTCTTGTCCTGTGGTTCTGCATTTGGGTTCTCTGTGATCTTGTGTGACAGTGGGAGTGACCCACCTCCTTGAACCACTGCTGTCTGTGTGGGGATGGTGGTCCCATGGTGCAGCTGGGGGCTGGGTCCCTACTCACCACAATGGTTTGTGGGTGGCACATCCTGCAGGCTCTGTGCTGATGGTGGAGAAGCAACTCCCTGGTGGCTGGGAGACTCAGAACATCTGGTCTGTGGTAGCTGAGTATCAGGAGCCCTCTGCTTCTGCCACAGAGTATCACTGTAGCTGAAGGGTGCAGCACCAATTCCTTACCTGAAACCCCCTCCCCCTGAACTGCTGATGTTTGCCCCCTCCCTCACTGACCCTGAAGCTCACCATGGCTGTGGCACACTGATGAGACACTATCCTGGGGTCCCAGTCTCTGGTCATCCAACCCTGCTGCCTCAGCTCCCTCTCCCCTCTGAGGGAAGGATGGCCTACTACCATTGCACCCCTCAATCCTTGGGATGTCCCAAAGACCTTTGTTTTCCCCAAAGCCAATCTTCACTGGTTGGGATGTGCAGTCACTCTTGTGGAGCAGGGACCACAGCAACTTCTAGCAGTGGTTCTCACTGGCACATGGTAACCCCTCCACCCTCTGTGCTGCACCAGCTGTGGTGGAACATCTGGCACTCTGTGTCCTCCACAGTCCATGTTCATGCACTCTTGACTTGTTGAGTACAGTCAGAGTTACACAGCAGGGAAATAGACCCTTTGGCCCAAATCATCCATGCTGACCAAGATTACTCTGCTGGTGGGATTATGGAACTGGAATGGTCAGAGGGAGGGAGGACCTGCAGCTGTGGGTAAAGCCAGGCCCTGGGCTGTTGGCTATCTGGGGCAGTGCTGATGGTGAGGTGTCGTGACAACATGTCACTGTTTGAGGGTGCATTATCTTACACTACAACAGTACCCACAGTATAAATGGATTCCCTTTGTAGAGTGGACCTTGGGATGCCCTGTGAAAGGTGCTATAGAAATGCAGGTCTGATTTACATCAGTCTGATGTGCTGGGCTCTCTGGCTCCCTCTGGTGGCCCTTCCCATATACTGAGCCAACCCCAGGTTTCACCTTTGTCGTCCCTGCTGGTCTGCCCTCCCATGGCCCCAGTGAATATTCATACCTAAAATAACATGAATGGAAGATTTTAAGCAGTGCATCTAAAACCTCTATCTGTGCATCAAATATCTGTTCAATATTCCTCACTCGGAGTCCACCCACCTGACACTCACTGCCTCAGACAGATCTCTGAATAAGCAACAACTTGGTTTTAAAATCCTTCAGTCTCATCCCTTCCTGTCTCTGTCTCTTCCAGCCCTCTAACCCTCTGAGATCTCTGCATCCCTCCAGGATTCTGGGGAGTCTTTATTTCTTTAAGATGTTTCTTAACCCCTGTTCCTTTGTCTAGTATGTGGACACCCGCCCAAATCTTTCTTTACTTGGCTTGATATCAGTTGGAACCTGGGACATTTATCCAAGCTCAGGGAGCCCTGTAGAAGCAAGGTATTCTCTGTAAGTGGTTTACTAGCATGTTCTTGTCTTTTCAGAGAAAACCATCTGGCTGGACTGGGGAAGGGATTCAGTCGGGAGTCACTGCTCACCTTGACCCATCTCCCTGCAGCTGGAATGTATGCAGATGGCAGTGGACAAGTTGGGCTGAAGGGCCTGTTTCCAGGCTGTATTACAGCTTGACTGGTGGTCTCAGCAATGGGGTCTACCTCAGAGTACAGGCTGATAACACTCATTCACTCAGCTGTTCCAGCACAGTTGCAACATCTGCCTAGCAATGTGGGGAATACCCAGCTGTGTCCCATCCATACAAAGCAGGACACATCCAATGCAGCCTCACTGTCCTGTCAGCCTGCTCTCAGTCATTGGTGATGGAGGTGTTACTGGCAGTGCATCAGACAGCACTCACTAACGACCTGTTCACAGATGCCCAGCACTGCTCAGTTCCAAATGTCATCACTGACTGGGTCCCAACATGGACCAAAGAGCAAAGGAACTGCCCCTGACATCAGTCCAGAATATGTGCAGTGTGGGAGTGAGGACCCCTGGTAAACCTGGGACCCACGGCAGCAAGGGTTGGAGTCAAAGCTCTCACAAATTAAATGGTTGTGGTTGTTGGAGGTCAAATAACCCAGCCCCAGGACATTGAGTCACAGAGCACTACAGCACAGAAACAGGCCCATCTAGTCCATGCCACCTGACCTTCTGCCCAGTCCCATCTACCTGCACCCGGACTATATCCCTCCAAATCCCTCCCATCCATGGACCGATCCAAACTTCTCTTCAGTGTTACAATTGAACCCACATCCACCACTTCCGCTGGCAGCTTGTTCCACACTAGCACCACCCTCTGAGTGAAGAAGCTCCCCTCAGATTCTCCTTAAATATTTCACCTTTCACCCTAAACCTGTGACCTCCAGTTCTCATTTCATCCAACCTGAGGGGAAAACCCTGCATGCATTCACCCTGTCTATACCCCTCATCATTCTGTACACCTCTGTAAGATCTCCCCTCGTTCCCCTGCACTCCAGGGAATAAAGTCCTAACCTATTCAGCCTTTATCTATAACTCAGGTCCTCAAGTCCCACCAACATCCGTGTAAATTTTCTCTGCGCTCTTTCAAGCTTATTGATCTCTTTCCTGTAGGTAGGTGACCAGAACTGCACACAATACTCTAAATTTGGCCTCACCAATGTCTTGTACAACTTCAACATAACATCCCACCTCCTGTACTCAATGCCCTGATTTATGAAGGCCAAAGTGCCAGAAGCTCTCGTCACAACCCTATCTACCTGTGATGGCACCTTCTAGGAATTATGCACTTGTATTCCCAGGTCCCTCTGTTCTGCCTCACACCTCCGAGCCCTACTGGTCACTGTGTAAACCTTACCCTGATTATTTTATTCCCAAAGCGCGTCACCTCACACTTGTCTGCATTAAATTCTATCTGCCATTCTTCAGCCGATTTCCCAGCTGGACACGGCTGCAGGAGTTCCTCAGGACAGTGTCCTGGCCCAACCACCTTCAGCAATGACTTTCCTACAGGTCAGAAATGAGGAGATTTATTGACAACTGCACCAGTTTCATTTCCCTTTACAGCTCCTCAGGGAACAGAGCAGCCTGCACCTGCCTGTGCCCCAGGGAATGTTGACAATTCCTTTCCCCCACAGATGCTGCTCGACCTGCTGAGTCCCTCCAGCAGATGGTGCGTTGCTGCAGGTTCTTGTGCAGTCTCTTGTGTCTCCTCTCAACCACCTACCTTTGATGTTCAGCAACATTCCCATCACTGAGACCCACACCCACAAATCATCACTGACCAGAAACACAACTGCCCCAGTGATGTAAGTAACATGACTACAAACACAGGTCAGTGGATGTATATACTGTGCAGGGTGAGTCACCTCCTGACACCTCGTCAGCCAACATCTAGGCTTAAGTCAGAGTGTGACGGAGCTGTGCTGGATGAGATCAACTCCCAACAATTCTCAAGCAGCTCAACACCATCTAAGCCCCAGCAGTGGTCCTGATCAGTACCCCGGCCACCAGCCGAGACATTCCCTCTGGCACTGACTCGCACTGGCTGCTGTATGCACCATCTGCAGGTACTCACCCACCCAGGCTACTCACCAGCACCTCCCGAACCCACAACATCTCCCACCCAGCGGGACAAGGGCAGCTGGGAAATAGGAACCACCACCACCTACCGGTTCCCCTCATGTCATGGACCTTCTTGATTTGGGAATATATCACAGTTCCCTCGTCATCAGTAGGACTAAACCCTGGAGCTCCCTCGGCACCAGCACTGAGGGAGCTCCTTCACCTGAAGGTGGCAGCGGTTCACTGTGGTTACTCAGCCCATGGATAGTTGAACCAACTGTGGCCTTCCAGTAATGCCACATTTCAAAAATAATTCAATGAAACTTGGAGCATGACCTGAACTAGGCAGGAATGAAAGGAAAGGTTGCATTTCTATAGCACCTATATAAGGCCAGGAGAAGCCAATGCCTTCCTTCTGCTCTCTGCTATTCAATGAGATTCTGCCTGGACTAATCATCAAACCACCTTTCTTCCAAGTCATCAAAACAAGTTGAGTTTATTCTCGTGTGTGTGGGCATGGTGAGGTACAGCTGCGGTGAAAAACTAGCTCACAGCAGCATCACAGGCACAGAGGTAGAAAAAATAAACACAACATAAATTAGGCATAAAAATAATACCATACAGTAAAAAAAACTGTGTAAAAGCAAGACACAATCAGAGACAAGTCCACAGCAGTGCAAGAGGTGCTCCATAGTGTCCCGTTGCTGAGGTAGGGTCAGGGTTGTGCAGGTCAGTTCAAGAACCTGATGGTTGAAGGGAAGTAACTGTTCCTGACCCTGGTGGCGTGGGACTTCAGGCTTCTGTACCTCCTGCCTGATGGGAGCAGCAAGAGGAAGACATGGCCTGGATGGCGGGGGTCCTTGATGACATGGGCAGTGCCTCCTGTAGATGCTGCCAGTGGTGGGGAGAGCTGTGTCCGTGATGGACCAGGCTGTGTCCACTACTCTCCGCAGCCTCTTGTGTTCCTGCACATTGGAATTGCCGTCACAGACCATAATGCAACCTATCCTTCAAAGTCTTTGCTAAATCTCAGTTTTAAAATTAACAACCCAAAATGAACAATGTTCTCAATGCCCTCCTCTGTAGAAGTGTTTTCCAGCCACACTCTTCAAACCTGGGACCAATATCTCTCTCCAACTCCCAAACTCTCCGACCAGCCCTAACCGGTTCTCTCCATCCGCCCTAACCATGGTCCTGCTAACCTCTGGACTTTCCAAATTCCAGGGTGAACTCCTTGTTGTGGTCCTTATGCCCTGGAGTCCAAGGTGGGTCTGTTCCCACCTTTGACAGAATTGTGAATGAAGTGAAATACTAGTGAGCAGCAACAGGGGGCACCAGGTCACCAACAAATCGGACGGGAGAACTTCCTGATGTTGCCATCGGGGGGCGGTGTTCTCTTAAAGGGATAGGCACCATCTCCAGGGGTCAGACCTGGTCTCCAGGGTTCCTGTTGGTCAGGGTACCTGTTGGTCAGACCTGGTCTCCAGGGTACCTGTTGGTCAGGGGTCCTGTTGGTCAGGATTCCTGTTGGTCAGGATTCCTGTTGGTCAGACCTGGTCTCCAGGGTACCTGTTTGTCAGGGTACCTGTTGGTCAGACCTGGTCTCCAGGGTACCTGTTTGTCAGGGTACCTGTTGGTCAGGGTTCCTGTTGGTCAGGATTCCTGTTGGTCAGACCTGGTCTCCAGGGTACCTGTTGGTCAGGGTACCTGTTGGTCAGGGTACCTGTTGGTCAGACCTGGCCCTCTGAGGTATGACACCAGGTGAACAAGGAACCCTGAGTGTAAACTGATGATGCAACCTGTCACATTTTGCCAAGTCGAACATTGAACAGTGCAGCACAGGAACAGGCCCTTTGGCCCATGATGTTGTGCTGAACTAATTAAGTTAATGACATTTAATTAAATTAATCCCTTTTCCCTGCACAAGGTCTGTATCCCTCCATTCTCTGCACATCCATGTGCCTATCTAAGAACCTCTACAACGCCTCAATCGTATCTGCTTCCACCCCCACCCCTGGCAGCACAACCCAGGCACCCATCACTCTCTGTGTAAAAAACTTGCCCTGCACATCTCATTGGGTAGACACAGAAAGATTTATTCATTGAAACACCGAAGCCCTGAATATAATCACTGCCCCTGTGGTGGCTGCACCTTTGGCCACTAGGCCCAAGCTCTGGGATCTTCTCCCTACACCCCACCACTGCTCTCTTGCTTTAGGATCACCCTAGAGTCCAGCTCTTCATCCCTGGCAGTCCCTCCATACTGAGGATGTCCCTGGTCACCTATCCTCTATGGGGAGGGACAGACTGAGTCTAAAAGCTACAGGAGCTATTGTTGTGCTGAAGGTGTGGTAGAAACATGAGGCTGGTGGTTAAATACTGCAAGTTGTTGAGCTGGAGCCCTCTCCAACCTTCCCCCCATTCCCCCAATCTCCTTCCTACTTCCGTGGACTAAGGAGAGGGGTGAAGGATTCAGCCGGGATTCCTGCCCTACTGTTTGTTTGACCCCTTCACCCACAGCCTTGGCTGGGAACGGGTCCAATAGGACCCCACGAATATTCTGATGCTGGGCTCATGGGCAGAGGGACAAGGTTCCCCCCACATCCTGGATCATTCCCAACACCTGCTGCCCATCCCAGAGCAGCAGAAAGCGGGGTGGCAGTGGGAACCTCTGGACTCAGAGCTCACCAGGAGCTGCAGTGACCTGCTGGCACTCTGGGGGCAGTTCCTGGGGACTGTCATCCTGGGCAAGGGGTTGGACTGCAGACCAACATCAGCAGCTCCCTGATCACTGGGTCTAAATCCTACAACTCTCTCCCCATTGGCACTGAGGGAGCACCTTCACCAGAAGGGCTGAGTGGTTCCTGGTGGCAGCTCAGCCCAACGTTCTCACTGGGTGGTGAAGGATGTTTTTATGAGCATCCCAAGTCTTCCCCGCAGCTCAGCGGCACCTTCAGCCCAAGGACAGAAGTCATGGGACCAGGGACCGGAGCACAAACTCCAGGCAGTACCGAGGGAGGGCTGCCCGCCTCACCGGGGGAAAGTCCATCTGAAGTGGTTGAGCTGCCACAAGACAGTCCCCGCCACCTCCCTGCCTCACACTCCTCGGCCCCCCCCCCAGCTCACCCCGTGTGGCTCCTTTGTGCACAGCTGTTGCTGCAGCCGTTCACTCAGCTCCCAAAGCCCGGCAGATGCGACGAGGTCAAAACCTGAGCGCTTCCTGTTGAGGTCGAAGTGCACACTGAGGCAGACAGAACTGAGAGATAGGGTGGCCACGGTTAGAGAGAGCAACAGGGAGTGTATGTTGCAGGGGGGAGAGAGAGGGAGAGAGACATGGTGCAGAGTATGGGAGAGAACAAGCAGGAGAGAGAGAGGGAGCGCAGGGAAAGTGGTAGTGCAGTTCGACAGAGAGAGTGAAGAACAGAGAGTGCAAGGTGGCAGAGGGATGCTGGATGTGGAGGAGGGAGAGCTGAGGCCACAGTAGCAGTGCAGAGTGCAGCCAGGGATTAAAGGGAACAACAGCTTCTGCTGTGGAGTAATGTGGGAAGCAGATCACCCAGAGTGTAGGGGAGGGACTCAAAGACACCGTCCATCCCCGTCCAGTCCAAGATGCTGCAAGGTCTCGACCCAAAACATTGACTGTCCATCTCCCACCACAGATGCTGCCCGACCCATTGAGTTCCTCCAGCATTTCGCGTGTTGCTCCAGATTCCAGCCTCTGCAGATTCTGGTGTCTCCGGTCCAGTCCGGTCCGGTCGAGCCAACCAGTCCGGTCCAGCCTGGCCTTGCCCAGTCAGGAGGCAGGTGGACAACATGCTGGGGAAGGGGTGTTGAATCAGCAGCTCATGTCCCAATCTCTGCCTCAGGCATGGTTTCACCACCCTTTCTATCACAGCCCCTAGGCTCCGTGTGAGCCCCGGCTTGGTGTTCCGTCCCTGGACCCAGCCATGGTGGCCAAGCCCGGACCCAGCCATGGTGGCCAAGCCCGGACCCAGCCATGGTGGCCAAGCCCGGACCCCACCAGTCAGAGTTCCCTCTGGACTATTCCAGCTCTCCATTGTTGTTTGCCCTTTGCAGCCCCCAGACCCTTCTGTCTGTCTCACCAGAGAGGGAGAAGCATTTGTCTGGAGAATGTCTGACCTTATCCTGATGGTGCCAACAGACTGACTGGTGGGTCCAGTGACGGTGTGTAAGGCCCTGGTCACACACAGACTCAGTCTGGCTCTGGGGTCAGAAACTGGCCGGGACACGAGCCCGGCACTGGCTCACCAGAGCAGTGCCTGGACTGAAAGGGTTAAGTTACGATGTGAGGTAGTTGGAGCAGTTGGTGCCCCTGGATAAGACTGATGCAGTTGAGGGATTTGCGATGGTTGGAGAGATTGATCCAGTGCAGAGGGGATTGCTGACATGGAGAGGTGCAGAGGCAGGGAGCAAGCTGTCAGACATCCAGCTCCAGTGGGGAGGGGAAACGTACAGAGAGGTGCGAGTCTGAAACCTCCTCCCACAAAACTTTCAACTCCAGGACTCGGTTAGATTTGATTGAATTTATTAGGCAGGGAATCCAGGGTCACCACCCAAGGAACAGCTCAGCCACAACTAACACCGGTGGTGGAAGAGGCTGCAGCAGGAACAGCCCACCCCCTGCCCCGCTGCTACCAGGCAGGTTGGCAGGCGTTAGGCACACACACAACAGCTGAGCTGCAGCACACCGCTGCTCAGAACCTCTCTTGTCCAGTAGTCAGCTTGTCTCACCCCCAGAAACCACACAGTTTATTTCTGTCTGAGTGGCTTTGCATTGTGTGCACAACCCTCCAACCCTCCCTCTCTCAGAGAGGCAACAGAATGAAAAAGCAGAAGTTGCTGAGAATCCTGCTCTATCGTTGCTAAACCAGAGCCATGGGGAGATATCCACAGCTCGATCCCATGCTCTGCCCCTCCTCCTGTACACTCCACCCCACCTTGCCCGGACTGTGAGCTGAGTTAAACCCTCCCAAGTAATGCTCTCCTGGTGTTACCCATGGGGAAACTGGGATATGGGGAGAGGTCCCTTTCTCAGCTGTTATCCAGGCCTGTACTTTCAAACCCAGTTCAGGCAAGTTCTGTGGTTTGAAGAGGCAAACGTTGTGGTGAATTGCGAGCTGCTGCAGCTGCTGAAGTTCTGTGGTCTGTTAGGTTCTTGTAAATCCCTTGATCCTTGCGGAGAGAACGCTCAGACGCAGACACATGGTTCCGACAGCATCCGATGTGCATCATTCAGAAGGAATCGTTGAGTGGTTTTGAGGAAAGGCAGCTCCACATGTGCAGGGCACGACTGAGCAACAACAGGAGGTGCACCACAGGAGCACAATCAAACAGAATTTGACCATGAACATTTCAAGAAGCCATTGAGGGAAGTGATCTAAACTTGGCCAGAGAATTGGGTCTGATGGACGAGGGAGGGGGAGAGAGGTGAGGAAGTTGAGTGAAGGTATTAGGACCTTGGCAGCTGAAGGCAAGGCCACTAACAGGAGAGCAATGGTAACGGGAGTGCACAAAGTGTGGGGATTGGAGGGGTGCAGAGATCTTGGAAAATTATAGGAGGTTTCAGAGAGCAGAACCAAGGACAGATACTAAAGCAAGGATGTGGACTTTGCAGGAGTATGAACACGGGTGTACGTCACCTGGTGTGAGCTGGGACTTGGACAGTGACTCCTGGTTTATGCAAGACAGTAACTGGGGAAACTTTAATCTTTAGATGAGATAACAATGCAAACTGGATTGAGTGGGTCAGCTCCAACTGGACTAAGTCATTAGAGGAGCCCCTTTGATTGGTGCTGGTGTTATAGGAAGGGAGGTTCAGAGATAACTGATAAAATGTGAGGAGGTAGTTTGAGAATGGCTGGATCTGCCTAACTTAAACATCATCCAGGTTGGTTGGGATGGGCAGTCTCTGAGATGGCTGAAGGAGGGGTTAGAGGTTGCAGAAGAACCTGCCATAATCTTCCGGTCCTGGGATACACCAGAGGTATCAGAGAACAGAGAAATGGCAATATTGGTTCTCCACAGCAGGAGGTGGGGGCAGAGCTTGACGCCTACCAGGAAGGGTGGGGAGATAGTGTGGAAGTGATTCACCAGGACAGTGGCAGGACAGGATATTCCTGTTAGAGTGAAGGGCAAGGCTGGCAGGATCAGGGAACCCTGGCTGACAGGGGTATTGAGGCTCTGGTCAGTAAAAGGAAGGCATGGGTCAGGTCGAGGCAGCTGGGATCGAAAGAATCCCTGGAGGAACATCAGGGATGTAGCAGAAGGAAATCAGGAGGGCAAAAATGGGACATGAGGTATCTTTGGCAGATAAGGTGAAGGGGAATTCTAAGAGATTATACAAGTATATGAGGAACAAAAGGGTGACTAGGGAGAGAAGAGGTCCCCTTAAGGCTCAGTGGTTGTCTATGAGTGGAGCCACAGGACATGGATGAGGTGCTAAATGAATTTTTCTCATCAGTATTTACTGTGGAGTAGGTCATGGTAGGTAGGGAATTTGAGAAAGGAGGCAGTGATGTCCTAAAACATGTCAATATTACGAAAGAAGTGGTGTTAGTGCCCTTAAGTACATAAAGGCGGATAAATCCCTGGAGCCTGACCAAGTGTATCCTAGGACATTGTGGGAAGCAAGGAAAGAAATTGCTGGGTCTCTGGCAAAGATTTTTGTATCTTCCTTCACCATGGGTGAGGTACCAGAAGACTGGAGGGTGGCAATGTTGAGCTTTTATTTAAGGCAGGCTGTAAGGACAGGCCAGGGAACTACAGGTCAGTGAGTCCAACATCAGTGGTGGGAAAGTTACTGGGGTGGGGGCGGGAACTCCTGAGAAACAGGATCTACCTGCATTTGGGAAGGTGAGGAATAATCTGGGAGAGTCAGCATGACTTTGTACGTGAGAACTCATGTCTCATAAATTTGATTGAGTTTTTTTGAAGAGGTGGCTAAAAGGATTGACCAGGGCAGGCGGTAGGCATTGTCTACATGGACTTTAGCGAGGCCTTTGACAAGGTCCCTCACTTAGACTGGTCTGGAAGGGAGATCACATGGGATCCAGGGAGAGTTAGGCATTGGATGCCATCCCCTATTGCTTGTCATATGTATTCATGAGAAGGTAGGTACTATGATTACTAAATCTGTGGATGGCACCAAATTGTGGTGAGGTGGACAGTGAAGAAGGGCGTCCAAGGTCACAACAGGATCTGGATCAATTGGGAAAGTGGGCACAGGAATGGCAGATGGAGCTTAACCCAGGCAAGAGCAAAGTGATGCATTTCGGTAAGGACCTACACAGTAAATGACAGGGCCCTGGTGAATGTTGTAGAACAGAGACCTGGGGGTACAGGTACATAGTTCCCTGAATGTGGTGACACAGGTAGATAAGCTGGTGTAAAAGGCATATGGCACATTTGCTTTCATTGGTCAGGGCACTGAGTACAAGAGTTGGGACAGCTGTACAAGATGTTGCTGAGACTGCATTGGGAATACTGGTGCAGAAGAATTCACAAGGATGATGCCAGGCCTGGAGAGCTTGAGTTATAAGGAGAGACTGGACAGGCCGGGACTGTTTTCCCTGGAGCGAAGGACGCCGAGGGATGACCTCATAGAAGTTTATAACATCATGAGGGGCATAAAATCATAAATTCATGAAATCATAAGGTGAATGGTCAGAGTCTTTTTCCCAAGGTAGGGGAGTCTAAAACTGGAGGACACAGTTTTAAGATAAGGGGGGAAGGATTTAACAGGGATCTGAGAAACAGGTTTTTCGCACAGTGAGTGGTGGGTTAAAGGAACGAGCTGCCAGAGGAAGTGGTAGAGACAGGTACAATTACATTAAAAGACATTTAAACAGGGAAAGGTTTAGTGGGATGTGGGCCAAACAGAGGCAGCTGAGACAAGCTCAGGTAGGCACCTTGGTCGGCATGGACGAGTTGGGCCGAAGGGCCTGATTCTGTGCTGTCTGACTCTAAGACTCTGACTCTTAGCTGATTTCAACATTCAGCATCTGATCTGTACTCAGCTGCATCAACCACCTAAACTCCACATCCCTCCAGAAACAGCTAACCAAAAACTATCATTCAAAGAGGAGTCTCTGAGATAGAGGTGGAAACACAACCAGAGAGAGAGGCAAAGAGAGAGACACACACAGACACACACACACAGACAGACAGACACACGCGCATGCACACACAGAACGAGATACAGACGCAAACAAAATTGGAGAGAGGGAAACCATAACAGACCCAGTAAAGCACAGGTACACACATACACACTCGCTCACCCTTGTGGAGGTAGTGAGCAACATACATTCTGAGAGTGAGAGAGAGAGAGAGATGCACATAAAATCTGAGAGTGACAGACACAGATGGAGATAATGAAAGACACAAATTCTGTAACAGAGAAAGTGAGACAGACACAGAAAGAGAGAAACACAGAGATAACGGGGACCTGTTAACCAGGAACAGCCACCAAGGCAGCCACGTGCTGGTGGAAAGGCTGTGGTAAAACTCAAACACGGCATGGAACAGTCCGTGACGGTCAGTCAGTCTGAGCTATAGCCAATCTCTGTTTTTTCTCAGTCAACTGAAGTATATATAGACCAACACTGGTTTACACCAGCCGGTATTCAGGCTAGTTTTCCCATGACCTCTAGACGAGACAATACTTAAATAAGTTGGTCTCAGAAAGATTTACCATGTGCTCAGTGACCAGAGGTACCAGCACAGCAATGGCTCATTTCAAACAGAGTCTGCAAATCCTTACAAGACCTCCCCTCCCCGTCTCTGTCACCCCCTCCAGCCCCTACAACCCTACC
>JARFYF010000057.1:32743702-32754855 GCA_030265395.1 Rhina ancylostomus | reverse complement strand
TTGGAATTCTCTCCCCGGAGACTGTGGAGGGTGGGTCCTTTGTCCAGCAGTGATGGGATTGGATAGTTGGATCACTCAGCACGAGTTCTCACTGGAGCAGTAGGTGCCACGAGTCGTACAGGCCACTCTTGGATCTGACTGACGACTGCATCTGCCGATCGGCCAAGCTATGGGTTGAGGTAAAGACTCTAGGGTTAACTGTTAGCAAAGCTCGCGCTTTGACTGTTCTCCATCTCTGAGAAGAGCAGGGGTTGTGTGCTTTTTTTGTTTTTCCGCATTGGTGAAATGGAAACTTGTAAACGTGCCAAGAATGAATTCTGCCTTTGTGTGAGGTAGCAGAGATATTACAGCAGTGCTGTAGCACACACACACTGGTCATGTAGAGTGGTCACATACATCTCGCCCAGAGGTGCAGTCCTACTGACAATGAACAGAATAATGTGTCAACTTTGTCGATATCACACAGACCGGTTGCTCTCCAGCATTGTTCAAACGTGTGACCTGTGAAAAGGGCACCAGAATTTACCTTCTGAAGGAAGATCTGCTTTCTCCAATGTCCTAGTGGAACTGTGACATCCCAATGCCAGAGCCCAGTGCAGAGTTTGGACAAGATATTTGACCATGGGAGTGGGGGGAAGGTGGTGGGTGGGGCAACTAAGACTCACCCAGTGTCCCAAGAGTCACTGCTCATCCTGAAAATCCACTGGCAGGGTTGCAAGAGGCCATTTGTCAGTCGGACTGCGGTGTAGCTCTGATCCCACCTGGCACTCTCTGTAACTACTGCACAGCCAGGCCATGGGCTGCCAGGATTTCATTTCCTTCCACCACAACCACCTCTTATTTTGATGAAGAAGAATATTGTCCCAGACCAGGGTCATGTCTGTTGGCCAAGTCAGCACAAGCTGAAGGAAATTCAATGACTTTTTCAAAAAGGGGACTGCAATAAAGGAGAGAGAACAATGACTACAGGGAAAGGGTAGACTGACTGAGAGCTTTGTCAAAGGCTCCAGGCTAGCAGTGATGGGCCAAATGGCAGCCTCCTGTGCTGTTTCATTCTTTGATTTGGGGAGATTTAAGCAGTTGAACCCAGAACTTTCCTGCGTCAGTTTTGTACCAAGTAGTATCCATGGAGCTGTGGGGTATGCACCAGACACCACTTCCTGGATGAGTGGTGAAAACACAGTCCCGCCTGCCCCTCAGGAAACAGCTCCTTACCCACAACTGCATGGAAACACAAGAACTCTCCCAGTGTCCAGGGACAATATTTCTCAACCAGCGTCACTGAGAATGGATGATCTTTGTGTTGTGTTGGTGGGAGCTCGTTGTTTATATTGGTTGAGGTCGCTGCATCAGAGGAGACTTTGCAAAGGTGTTCGGCTGTTTGTTGCCTGGAAGTATCCTGAGGGTGCGAGTGAAATGGAAATCTCCCTCCTGCTCCAATCACAAGAAATGGGCAAAATGCTGGAGGGGAAGTAGGGGTGGTCCTCACTGTGGCTTTCCTGCCTTAACTTTGATGGAAGAACCACAGAGACCCTCCCCCTGACATAAATCGCACTCTGTGGGCTGGAATCAATGTGTGGGCCATGGTTTGGTAAAGCCCAGATGTGAAGAGCATGAAGGCCAGCTGTTTTCTTCAGAGGAATACTGGAGAGGGGACAGCAATTTAGGACCAAGATTCCTAAAGGAAGCATGCCCAAACCCCATCAGAGGCATTCCTGGCTTCAATGCAGGGCCTGAGGCAGATTAATTGATCAGAGGTTGTTCTGCTGTGGGACATCAGTGACTCCATGACCTCCGATCGGGATGGTAGATGGTGGCACAGGTGGAGCCTGGAGTTTGTATTGTCTGACCATTGTGATGGAGCTGTGGGCAGGCGCTGAGAGTGAGCTCTTCGCTGTAGGTTGCCAGCTCCCAAGCTCCTGGTTCCCTCGCCACTGAACAGGGTGAGATTAGGCTGAAGATTAGTGAGAGCTCATCAGAGCTTTCCTGCTCATTGATTAAATTTATTGCACATTTTCTGAACAAATCCCTTGTGAGGATTAATCTAAAGATTATTTTCAAGTGATTCCATGTGATTCCTGCCAGTGGCCACACTATCCTCGGGACCCTGCACAGCCTCCTGCAGACCCTGCAAATACTGGTGCTCTGGGGGCTCCTGAACGTATTAGTGATACTGGGAGCTTCTCGAATTGCAGTTATGGTCCTGAGGGTCCCTGGCAAATACTTACACAATGTCATCTTGTTCTTGGGATGGACGTGCATTCCTACAAACTCCTGCAACACTGTCCCACTCCCAGGGATGCTCTGTAAATATTCCGGCACATTCTCTGGTGTTGACAAATACAACATTCTTAAAAACTGTCTTCAATAAAATTAGCCACAGATTAGGAATACTGATGAATCATCAAATCACACTGAGCAGAAAGTTGGCACAGCCAGCTCTTTGAAAAATCCCTGTGGCCTTAACTCTCCAAGCATCCAGTCCCTTAGTAGCAACAGATACATGAGTTCCATTTACCAATCACTTTTAGATCTCCATTCTCCGACTGACCTTCCAGAAAGTTTCTCCCCTCGCCTCCTCTGGTCCAAGGAGGACAGTACACACATCTTCAATGTTGCCACATAGTCAAAGCTCCCAACCCCGGTCTCATGCTGGGCAATCCCTGCAGCTTCTCTACTTTCCTGCCACCCTCTGCAGCATGTTCTGGGGGACCAGGCACACCCCATTACATCACAGGGTGGTCCCCAGGACCAGATGCACCCTACCCCATTGCAGGGTGGTCCCCAGGACCAGGCACGCACCCTAGCCCATCACAGGGTGGTCCCAAGACTAGGCACACCCCTCACCACAGGGTGGTCCCAGGACCAGGCACAAAACCCACCAGAAATAAGTGAAGTTATATTCAGGCAGTTTCTGGAGGTTACCCTGGATGCTGAGGCTCTGGTTGCAACTCTACAAACTGACTAAACTTGGTCTGAGATCTGGACCACTGAATGTGAGCACTCTAATCCACATCAACCCTTGCACTGATGGATTCAGTTGGTCAATGTGCTTGAACTGGGTGATTGGCCAAAATACACTCCCTTCTCATTGGATGGTTGCTCATGCCCTGGATCTGTGTGTTGTGTCAAGGCTGTTGGTCAGTGGCCATCCCCAATCACCCTTGAACTGCTTGACTCTCAGGGTCATTTGGCAGGGTGGTTGAGTCAGCAATTCTGGTGTGGGGCTGGAGTTGTACATTGGGCTTGTCAACAGTGGAATTAGTTTTGGGGTGTTTGGCCACAGGGCAAAGGAATGGAAGGCTGAACAGACACAAGGGGACTGCTAGATGATGAAGTCGAAGTAAAGCACTGACCAGTTGGGCTGAGTGACTTGTCCTTGGCTGTGAAAGAGGATTAAGGATTAAGATGCCTGGCTTTAGGTGGAGAGCAGTGTGATGAAACCTTGTTTTGAGTCAGTGAGGGTTTACCATCCAGGTAGGGTTTATCAGGTATGGCACTGAAACAACCATTGGCAGAAGGGGTTTGGCAGAGAGGTCTGACCCTTGGGTCTTGTCCTGTCTGTGTGTCCTTCTAAAGTGTTCAACGTGGAGATCAATGAGCTACAACTTAGTCTTTCTGGATGCGAAAGGAATTCAGGGTTGAGGAGGGAAGATGGGGTTGGGAAAAGGTCAGGCTTGATCCCATCGGAAGATGAAACAAGATCACCAACCCCTGTTCCTGTTCCTTAACAGATCCTCACAGTTGTAATTTTCTCCTCCAGATTATGAGTTCATGGACCAAAACATTCCTGATAAACAGTTTTGGCTTGCATTGCATTGGAAATTTAAAGGGAAATAGCTCCGGTCTATTGAGAAGATGAATCAAGGGCGTAAGAGAGATTAACTGGAGGTAGGCAATGGGACCCATGTCAATTATACATTGCCTGGGGTTTCTGCCTATGATATTTTTGTTGTTAGATTGTTTTCTCAACAAAGCTTATTGTGCGCAACAACATTAGAGGGAGAGAGGGGTTGGAGTAATTGGATGGTGCCAACATGTAGCCTTTGGGATTTAGAGACTTGCCTTTGTTATCTTTAAATCAGTGGGGACATTGTGTGAGGTCAGCTCCTACTTTCCATGGTTTCTTCTAATTTATTTTCGTTAATTACTTTCCATGTACCTGGTGCTAGAGTGCTTCACCAGGTTGTTTCTGTAAAACAAGTGCGTGCTGCTGCCTCTGATCACAGCTCCCATCACTGAAGGCTGCCTTCAGCTGGCAGTTGAGGTGTTGGTAAATCTTTGGTTGTCCAGCTGTAATCTTTGCAGATGTGTGAGAGAAGGTGGCAGCAACACAAGAGTGCTGTGTGGTTGCACAAGTTAAAGGAAAAGCAAAGGCTCATTCTTGAGAGTCTTTTACAACCAAGGGACATCACAAAGCTTTTTACATCCAGGGAAGAACTCCCCTGAAATATGGGAAACGTGGCATCCAATTTGCACACAGCTCTTTTGTGACCTAAATTTGCTTTCACTGATCTTGTCTGAAGAATAAACATTGGTCAGGATGCCAGGGAAGAACTTCCCTGTGCTTTAAAATAATGCATCAAGGGCCTTGCTTTCACCTCCCATCCAGAGGACGCCAAACTCAGCCAGTTTGAAAGCCTGCATCTCAAAGTTTGAAGCACTTTTTACTGTCCAAGGTGACAGATCAATTCCTTTGTAACTATTTATTCTTGGGATCTGGGTGTGGCTGATAAAGCCAGGAGTTACTGCCCAGCCCCATGCCCTGGGAAGGGGTGCTGAGTTACCACTGGCTCTCATGGTCTGTTGCTCTATCTGGGGTTTTCACTTGGGTTACAGTGCCAATGGGAGACAAAGACCCCCTGCGCAGGAGGAGTATTGGTGTTGGTTTATTATTGTCACTTGTATCAAGGTACAGTGAAAAACTTGTCTTGCATACTGATCATACAGATCAATTCATTACACAGTGCAGTTACATTGAGGTAGTACAGGGTGCATTGATGTAGTACAGATAAAAACAATAACAGTACAGAGTAAAGTGTCACAGCGACAGACAAAGTGCAGTGCAATAAGGTGCAAGGTCACAACAAGGTAGATCGTGAGGTCAGAGTCCATCTCATCATATAAGGGACCATCATCAATGGTCTTATCACAGTGGGAGAGAAAGCCAGGGAGCTGCCATGGGGAATTTGGTAATTAAGGGCTGAGCAGTCTCCAGCTTGGAGCTTGTTTGGGGGGATGGGAGAGGGGAATTCCTTTTGAAGTCCTGGTGCATTTGTCTGCCTGGGGGATGTGCTCTAGTGTGTCCATTCTCCCTGAACTTCCCCCTGTGGGTTCCAACCCCTCGAGCCTGACAGCTTGAGAACCCACAGGTAGGAATACTGGGGCTGGAGGCTCGGGGGGACTGATTTCCTGGGATATGTACGAGTTGTGTGTGTGTGTGTGTGTGTGTGTGTCAGCCTGGGACACCGACCTTTGCTGAGGGAAACGAGATCTTGTCTTGCCTCAGTCCCACAGAGTGGGACCTTGTTGCCCTTGGAGGGTTGTGAACAAGGTGCAGCCATCAGTACACTGCTGAGGTGTGTTCACCCAGCGAATGCTGGTTTGCTTGTTCCTTTCCCAGCCTTCTGCACCCTCCTTCCCCCTTGACAATCTCCACCATGGCCAGACGTGCTGGCTGGGGATTTTTTTGAAGCTTGTGGTGTTGGGGGAAATGAAGAGGAAGGTGCCTGGCTTAAGCTGGTGTCCTGTTTCTCCACTGCACACCCCATCTCATGTGGACTGGATCCTGGCAGGAAAGGTGCAGCCAGTGTCCATTGTGGACTCAGGAACAGTGGTCTGTGGAAAGCTGTTCTATCTTGAACCAGGGTCAGCCTCAGAATAAGGGGATCAGTATTCAGGACTCGGAGGAGAAGTGTTTCCTCCAGGGAGAGGGAATTTTTGGAACTCTGCAACTTGGGGGCCAGGGAGGGTCAGTCGCTGAGAACTTTCGGGAGGGGCATGGATAAGTTAGTGCAGGAGAATGGTACTGAGGTAAAAGGTCAGACCTGATCTCATTGAATGGCAGACCAGGCTCAAGGGGCTGAATGGCCTCCTTCTGCTTCTTGTGTTGTTAACCAGGAAACCACAGATCAGAGTCAAGAGGTCAGGAGGTGTAGGTCGGGGGGGGGTGGGGGCAGTCAGGAAAAGTGGTGATGAAGAGAGTGGTGTGATTTAGGTCACAGAACTCTGGATGACCCCAGCTTTGGTGTGCATAGAAGAAAGGTTAGAGGGAACTCCATGCGTTGGAGCTCCCTTGAGTTGATTCCAACACCTTGGTCCTGCCACACTCTCAGAGAGACCTCTCACTGCACTGGTATGGCACAGAATTTCAATTTCATGGATTCAGAGTTTTACAGCACAGAAGCAGGCTCTTCGGCCCAACCCATCCATGCCGACCAAGATGCCTGCCTGTGCTAATCCCATTTGCCTGTGGTTTGCCCATTTCCACCTATCCTTTCCTATCCACATCCAAATGTCAAATGTTGCAAGGTTCCCCATTGCCTTTTCTCTTTCCTCCTCTCATTCTACCACTCCTGTAAATATCTTTATCACCACCCAAAGTCAAGCAAGAGAAGATCTTTATTCTGAGAAATGGACCCAACCTGTGCACCAAGTCTGTGCCTGCCCCCCACCCCTCTGTGGACTCTGGTAACTCAACTACTGAGCATTTGTTCCTGTGACCGGACGGCACTCCCCAGAGACAGCTGCTTGAACAACGGACAAACTCACCAGGGCTGGCAGACAGTTGATGTTGCTGGCCCCTGCCCTCTGGAGCAGACCCCTTCCAATCCACCAGTACACAAACCTTCCCATGAAACCAGATCCCTTCCCAAATCCCATGCTCCATCCTTCCCCAGACACCACTCACAGAGGGCTCTCTCCACATCTGGATCAATCTGCAGTCAACATGGGAGAGAATCTCCCACACTCAGACTTCCCCCAGCCTCCATGTAGATGTGTTTCCCAAAGGCCTGGCCCTATGTTCCAAACTTTAGCCCCCTAAACCTGGGCTTCATAACGACTGGAAAGGTTACTCTCCCTTTACTTTATTGGCTCCTTTGCTACCCTGGAAATTTCAATCAAATAACCTGTTCACCTTCAAGATTGCAGCTCACACATCATTGTGTGATGCTGAGTTCTTCCATCTCTCCCTCCAGATCCCTGTGAGTCACCAATCACACCACGTGTCTGAGGGAGCAGCAAGGGGACTAGTGGGCTCGGGCCATTTTCTGCCTGGTATCTCCAATGCTTCTGTGTTCCAACTAACCCATGGGATTGTATATAATTCCCAAGCTGATCCTTCCATGTGGGTGTTCAAGAGAAAACCTCCACAGATCAGCCCTGTTTCTTTAAGGTGGTTTCTGATCCCTTCCCCCGCCTCAGTTTGAGCTCTGCAGTGCCCTTGCTGAGCTCTCCACTTCCTCCAAGTCACCTTTGAAGGCTTCCTCTTTGGCTCAGCTTTGGGTTCCATGATATCTTTGTGACCAGGTCATGACTCTTTCTCTGAAAGGCCTTGAGGTATTTCTCGGTTTTCCTTGTGGTAGAAATACAAGCTGTGGTAGCTGTGGTTCTTGAGGGAGCAGTCATGAATCCTACAGTAGTAGTACCTGTCTACCATGGTCCTGGAATCTGGAAATACAAAGCGTGCACCCTCTCGCTCTGACCTGGTGCGGCTGAGTCCCAGGACACATGGGGCAACACACCCCGGCAGCACCAACATCGGGCATGGAATGGGATCCAGGTCTCGGTGTTCTGCTGCTGTGATCTGAGGTTTGCTCTGAAATCTCAAAGCTCCAGTGAAGTTTCCAAAATCATCGGGGACACTGGGTCAGCTTTGGAAAGTTCCTGGGAGTAGGTGCAACCCTCTGGGCTATAGTGGTCCTTGCTGTCTGGCCCAGAGGTCCCTCTCTGCTCCGAAAATCCTGCATTTTGCTTCCAGTCCATACCTGAGCACAAAAAATACAGTCACTGAGGGTTCGCCCCTCTGTTGGAGGGGGTTGGGCAGCGGTGCCAAGGGGTCACCCCTCTGTTGGGGGGGCAGTGCCGAGGGAGCAGCCCCCCCCCCCGGACATGCTGAGGGAGCAGCGCACAGTTGGAGACATTAACCTGAGGCCACATCTGCCTCCTTAGACAGATGTGAAGGGCGGGGAGTCCTCCTGGTTCCTGGCCCAGGTTCATCCCTCTGGCGTGGTTGTTCTTGTGCCGCAGTTTGTGAGATCTTGCTGTGCTAAAGCTGACTGCTGCACTTGTGATGTTATACACTTCAGAGGCAGTGAAATGTGCTGCAGAGACCCACAGCTTTCTCACTTCTTTGTAAAGACATCAAAGGCAAGAAGTAAAATCCCAGGAAGAGCTGCTGTAATCTCGACGGCCCAGAGGAAACAGAAGCCAGAAAAAAATGCCTTTTGAAAACAACCCGAAACCAAACGTAATGAAAAACAGAACAAGGCCTTTTGCTAATGAAAGGTACAGGAGGCCACTCGTTCCAGCTACCCCATGCTGGCTCATTGACAGAAATCTTTGCTTGGCCCATTCATTAACTTTCCCCAGCCCCCTGTGGTTCTTGCCCCTCGATCCTTTATCAGATTCCCAGATGAGTCCGTTTCTGTCACTGCTTTGGATGGAGATTTCCAGCTTGTTGTAATTTTCACAATTAAAGTAGATTGTTGAGAGGACAGAGCTGAAAAAGCCGTTCTGCCTAATCTGGGCCCCACCACTGTCATCCCCTCCAGCCAGTCCTCTGATCAATGCAGTGCCCTGTTTGTGCCGAGCTCTCCCTTGGGGACTGCAAGCCTTCTGTGAAAAGGGAAGTGCAAAGTTCCATCTCAGTATGTTGATGACTTGGGTGTACAGGGTCTCACCTCAAAGTCTGCTGATGACATGAAATGTGAAGATTTAAAAAGGATAGAGACAGACCAATGGCATGGACTGACACCAGGCTTTTAAAGTGAAAAACAGAGTGGTCTCCATGATAGGAACATGGAGCTGGGGGTGGGAGGAGGCCATTCAGTCCATCATTCAGTAAGCTCATGGCTGATCTAGCTCGTTGTCACATCCCTGCACTAACACCATATTCCTTGGATCCCTTAATATCCAATGGATCTCTGTCTTGAATTTACACAGTGACTGAGCCTCCACAGCCCATTGGTAGAGAATTGATTGGTTTATTATTGTCTCATGTACCGAGATACAAAGCTTGTCTTGTATCCCGTTCATACAGATCAATTAATTATACAGTGCATCAAGGTCGTACAAGGTAAAACAATAACAATGCAAAATAAAGTGCAGTGCAGGTAGACAATAAGGTGCAAGGTCACAACGAGGTAGATTGTGAGGTCAAGGGTCCGTCTTATCGTACTAGGGAACCATTCAATAGACTTGTGACAGCAGGATAGAAGCTGTCCTTGAGCCTGGTGGTACATGCTTTCAGGCTTTTGTATCTTGAAGAAATTTCTTCTTGTCTCTGCCCTAAGTGGCCAAACCCTTATTTTGAGGTACTGACCCTAGGCCTCGATGTCCCCAGGCAGAGGAAATGTCAACTCCATATCCACCATGTAAGAATTTTGTATTTTTCGGTAAGATTATATTCTTTTCTTCTAACTCCAGAGATCATAGGCCCAATCTGCTTAATCTCTCCTCATAAAACAAATCTGCAATGCAGGAATCAATCTGACAAACCTTCACTGTACTCCCACTGCCACACGTATCCTTCCCTAGGCTGGGGAGGGTAGGTCCTATTCCAGATACGGTCTCAACCAGACTCTCTGTAATTGAAAGAAGACTTCTCCACTCTTGAACTCAAACCCTCTTGCAATAAAGACCAATGTTCTGTCGGCCTTCAGCAGCTGCTTGTTGAAACTGCACATTAAGCTTTAGTGAGTTGTTTGCAAGGATGCCCAGACCCCTCAGAACACCAACACCTTCCAATCCCTCATGGTCTATCGAACAGAAAGTGGCCCATTTACTCCCTTTGTTTTCCTTCATCAGCCAATCCTCAATTCACACAGGATATTACCCCAATACTGTGCTCTATAATTTAGTTTTAATAGCATCTTTTGTGGCATTTCATTTAAGGTCTGAAAGTCCAAATACACTACATCAGCTGTTTTTACTTTATCTTCCAGAGGCAACCTCAATAAAAGCGCTAACCGATGGTGCAAACTCAACTTCCCTTTCGGCCCAGTCCTGTTATTTTCTCAGTGCTCCGTCACCACTTCTTAAATAATAAATTCCCGTATTTTCCCTACCACCGATATCCTGCTCACCTGACCATTGTTCCCTGGTTCTCTCTTCTTTGTCAACTAATGTATTTGCCTTGAATCTCCGGTATTGTTGAAGATGGTGACCAGTGTACACACTGTCTTCAAAACTGTCACCTTAATGATCATGGAAAGCTGGTGATCAGCTTCTGGGGATTTCTGTCCCATTAATTTTTCCTATATTATTTTTAAACAAATGTGAATTTTTTGAGCTCCCTATTCACACTTGGTCATTGTTCTCCCTACTTCTGTGACATTTTCTGGCTCTTGTCTAATTTCTCTGCTATTTCCATATTCTCCAATATAATCTCCTGGCTGCATCTACAGGGGACACAGACCACTTTCTGTTGCCCATTTCCTTTCCTCTGTCTGGAGGTTCCTAATTCTCTCTGTGTGCTGCTTGCTCCCTGCTCACACATTCTGCTTTCTGTTTCCTTCTCACGGTCTTCCACCCAGTTCTGACAGGTTCCATACCCAGGCTTGCTGCTTTGCTGGGGACATTGTAACTCTATGATCCAATACCATTGTTAACTTCTCTTGGTAGACACAGCTGAGCACTTTTCCTGATGTGTTCTTTTTGCCTTAAAGGGATATAACCTTGTAAATTTGGTACTAATTCTATAAATGTTAACCATTGTATGTTTACTGCCACCCCTCTTAAAATAGGTTCCTAATCTACCATAGCCAAACCACACCACATGCCTTTTGTGCTTGTTCAGATTTAAGATATAGTTTCAGATTAGGTTACAACCAACCCTACCCCTAAACCATTTGTATATTAACCATTATCATGTAATGATCAATATTTGCCCAAGCAGCCATTTCAAGTGTTTGAAGTGGTGTTGGCTAGCT
>JARFYF010000057.1:32314636-32326637 GCA_030265395.1 Rhina ancylostomus | reverse complement strand
TAGGCATATGGAGGAGTGTGGGATAGAGGGATATGTGGGAGGAAAGGGTTAGATGGTGTGAGGTGTGGTTTGATGGGAGGCACAACACGGTGGGCTGAAGGGCCTGTATTGTGCTGTATTGTTCTATGGTTCCTTCCATCTGTTTCAGGGTGATATCCAAATCCACGTCAAGAAAGGAACCTCGATCCTCAGCTTAGTCTTTGCTTTCCACCAAGATATGCATGATAGCCTAGTTGATATTCTTCCACCAACTGTTGGAAGTACATTTGGGAAAATCCTGATCTCCATCCACCACTGTCCACACAAATGTGTGGACAGAATCAAGATTCAAGCCAGTTCACTCTGTGTGCAGGAACCCATGACTGAGGACATTTGTAATGAAAAAAAAAACTGGTCATGGGGTTGACATTGAAAAGGAAAGCTTTAGACTGCAAGAAGATTTGGCTGGGCTGGTTAGCTGGGCAGAAATATGGCAAGTGCAATTTAATCTAGAGTAGTATAAGGAAATGTACAACAAGGCATAGGAATTTACAGCAACAGGAAGGATAATGTAGTAATGTGGAGGAACAGGGGCACCCTGGAGTATACATTCACATATCCTTTAAAGGCACCAGGACAAGTCAATGAGGTGGTTAAAAAGGCACACAGGATGCTTTCCTTTATTAACAGGAATGGAATAAGAGTGCAGGGAGTTCATGGCAGGACTACATACAATGCCATTTGGTGCACAGAGTACTGCATATCATCTTAGTCATCACATTACAGGAGAGATGCAGTTGCACTACATTGGAAAGAATGGTGAACAGATTTACGAGGATTTTGCCAGAACTGGAAAACTACAACTGAGGAAAGATAGGATAAGCTGGGGTCATTTTGTTGGAATGGACACTTTAATTTAGATGTGTAAAATTGTGAGGAACCTAGTAAGGGAAAATGGAAAGGACCTATTTCCCTTATCAGAGGGGCCACATGCCGGGGGCAAAGGTTTAACATGACTGGTGGAAGGATGAGGGGAGAAATGGGGAACAATACTGCCACATGAAAGGGTGATAAGAGCCTGGAACTCTCTCCCTGCAAGAGCAGTAGAAACATAAACCCACACTAAAATAGTAGCAGGACATGTTACATGAAGAGCTGTAGTCTACAGGACTACAGACCTCATACTGGAAAGAGAGATTAGGTTTGGTTGCTCTTTTACAACTGGCACATACAGAATGGACCAATTGGGCTCCTCCTGTGTATAGGTAGTCTATAAATGAAAGAATCTTTCAATCATTGCTCAAAATATAACAAATGCACCTGATACCTCTTCTAACTATTGTCATGGGATCTTCTCAGTTACACCTGATGACTATAGACTTGCACTTCAATTGCCCTGGAAAGCACCAAACAATTCCCCAACTGCAGTGTTCTCAATGGTTTCACTGAGATTTGCCAGCTCTCCATAATTTGTGGAATTAAGCTAACACAAGTTCAAGTTAGCCACCAAACACAACCTCATCTATTCAAATCATGTTTGATCCCCTTGCAAATTCAAGTCACCTCTGGTTTCCGTTATCCCAATAGTATGCTTCAAAGGGGGCTACCTCTGTTTTTTTGTACAAAGTTATAGGCATGAGAAGGGATTGCAGGACCCTAATTGATGCTGCTGATGATCAGCATTACTGTACTTGATCACTTATAACACTCAAGAAGCTATTTTGCAGAGACACTCCAGCAGCATTCGTGACAACTGTGAATGAGGAAGGTCATTGACTCCCTTTTAATGCATTCATCTGGAAAACCCTGAAATATCCTCTCACCGCTGTGTGCGTTTCTTAAATCATTTCATATTTTTATCTTCACAGCCCAAGTCCACACTATGCACTGATTTAACCCTTGTATGAAGCATTCCCTGCTATTTATCAATGTACTTTTTTTATAATTCATTTGCCTCTATACCTTTCAATCCTGTTTAGGCTACATAATTCAGTGACATTTTCCAACTTCCTTTTCTTATTTCCCTATCCTGCACACCTGTATATAACCTGCTGTTAGAAGGCCACTTTGTTCATCTTTGGGCATACTTTCTGAATACTTCTCTATAACCAGACTACTGAAGATGCAGTCTATATAGCACAATTACAAGCTGCTCTGATGTATCACTTCACACTGGATGGTTACGTTCTGAATCTTAAAACAATTTTACTAGGAACTTTACATTTCAATACAAAAATATATTTGGTTCAGAAACAGAGAAAAAATATCACCTCCATAAATCCACTGCTGGCATGGATAAAATAAACCAAAAGGCTTTGCTGTGATTCATGTTATGAAGACCCTTATCTAGCTATTACATTCTTCAATCACATTGGTCTCCAAAAGCACACACAATGTTTCAACCTGTTTGCAAAGTCTGTGATAATAGCCAATCCTGTCTTTTATTGAACAAGTTTTATTTGTTTAAGTGAAAGATCTGGACTAGATGTTGAATTGTGAGGATGGGTTGTACAAGTTGGGCTTGTGTTCCTTTCAGTACTGAAGGTTACATGAAAGCTACAAAGGATGTAGAGCATAGAGTCAGGCCAATCAGGCTAATGGGTTCATGTAGCTGTTTATGTCTCATGAATCATCTCCAAGATCTAAATCCACCAATAAACTTTCCAAACATTTCGCATTAATGTGGCAGTTGCAGTTTTATCAATAGTAGAGGGGAACTATTTGAGTTAGTTAATTGGTATGCAATGTGAAATTAAACTCCTTTACTCAGAAGTACAGGCTTCATGTGGTAACCTTGTGGTAAAATACTTAGTATTGATTAAGACTCACTTGGCAGCTCTCTTGCCTTGGAACCAGAAGGTTCTCAGTTCAAGTCCAAGCCTAACAGATGAACACAAAAATTCATGCTGACTCTCTCAGTTCAGTAGTGAAGGAGCACCGTACAGTCAGAGGTGCCAGATTTCGGATGAGAACTTAAAATAAGCACTGTCTACTCTTTCAGATGGACATAAAAAATTGCAAGGCACTAATCTGAAGACGAGGGGAGTCTTCTTGGGTGTCCTAGTTAAGTATTGTCAATTAATAAAAAAAAAACCACCTGGTTATTATCAGACAAGCTTACTGTGCACAAACTGAGATCGACATTTCCAATATCAAACTTCACAAGTACAGGGGCTCCCTGGGTTATGAATGACCTGACTTATGGAAATCCAACTTTATGCAAATTTTCCCATTCATTTTTAAATCATTTCTCAAGCTAGTAACAATAATAATAAAATATGTCATGATATTTATTGATGACTGGATACAACATATATTCCATTAGTTTAATTATTGATGGTACTAAGGTAGTTAGTCAATGAAATAAAAGTATAATAGCAAGTATATGCAGAGTGGCATGATATCAGTATCTGGAGAAAACAAACGTTTCTGACTTATGGAGAAATCAACTCGGGGACAGTTCTCAGGAACAGAACCCTTTCGTAACCCGGGGACTACCTGTACTGGCTGTAAAGTGCAACAGAAATTCAAGCCTACTATTCTTAAAAAATGTGCTAGTTCACTGTTGCATACTCACATCTTTGACGTACTCATGTCAACGGGTTCATCTCCAGTTGGTACTTCTACTTTGATTGTTGCTTTTACTTCACCTGGCCCCTTTAATAACCCTGCAGTCCTTCCACCACCCCGGTCAACAGGCTCTGTTTTAATTCTTATCTCTCCTTTCAATTCTTCTAATTCACTGTCCATATCAGTTCCTCGGGAACATTCCATTTTTGGTTTCTTTGTGTCAACATCATTGTGGAGACCATCCCGTTCCAATGCTCTCTTCTGGCTTCGCGTCCTGTACACCTCGTCTGTCATAGCAGAAATATCTGTTGATGGAAGGAGTAAAACAAAGTAAGGCATGAACTCTAAGGGGAAGTCAATTTACTCAACCAGCACAATGGAGGAAGTCTTTTTTGCTCCCAAACCTTTAGCTGCCATACTTGAGAGTGGACAGCAGCCACACACAGGCAACCTCTAAAGCAGAAGACATGAGGTCAGATTGAGACAGAATTGCAAAAGGATGACAAGAAATTGCAGAGAAAGGGTAGCAAGGACAATAGCAGAACTGGGAGGTTCTAACATTTCAGAAAGAATGAACAGGCAGAACTGCTTTTCCCTAGAAAACAAACACAGAGGGGTGTCTCGACCGAGCTGTGTAAAATGATACCTGGATTTGATAGGGTAGATGATGTTTCCATGTGTCAGGAAGTCCAAAACAGGAGATTATATGCATACAACATTCATTAACAAACTCAAAAGAGAATTCAGGAGAAACATTTCCAACAGAAATTAGTGAAAATGTGGAACTCACCGCTGCAATGAGGTAAATAGCACAGGGGCTAATAAGGTGGGTAAAGACAAGTGAGAGAAGGGCATACCAAGACAGTGGGATCGTAAATGTTAACTCTGCTAATTTGGGCTGAATGGCTGTGTTGTAAACACTTTATTGGCTGACAGTGGAGCAGCAGGCTAATGACTATGGTGTTCCTAAATTTTCTCGCATTGACATGTTTCACTTCGAAGCTGTAAAAAGAATTCAACACCGCATTCTCCACAAAAAAAGTTCACAAACTAGCACTTGGTCAAATTCCATTCGATCTTGCAGCACTGTTTAGAAACATCAAGGCAGCCCAGCCCAGTAGATAACTTGGCACAAAATGGAACGTGAATTATGATTCTCACTCCATCAGAAGAAAACCCATCTTAATGCATGCTGGATCCACCCCTACCCACCATAATCTGAATCATCAGTTCTCATAATGTCTATCCTTTGGGACATTGTGTGTTCCATTACTGTGATCAATTATTTACACTGAGAACTAAACAACAGATTCATTAATCTGATTACAAGTCTCATAATTTGTGGGTTTGCATTCAGGAGAATTTCACCCAAATCATTCAGCAATATTCTTTAGGGAAGGGTGCTGACTGGTAAAAGACCCCTCCCATCCCAGACATTCTCTCTTCCCTCCCATTGGGCAGAAGATACAAAAACCTGAAAGCATGTACCACCATGCTCAAGGACAGCTTCTATTCTGCTGTTACAAGACCATTGAACGGTCCCCTAGTACAATAAGATGGACTCTTAACTTCACAATCTACCCGTTATGGCCTTGCACCTTATTGTCTGCTTGCAATGAACTTACCCTGTAACTGTAACATTATATTCTGCATACTGTTATTGTTTTCCCTCGTACTACCTCAATGCACTGATGTGATGAAATGATCTGTATGAATGGCATGCAAAACAAAGTTCTTCACTGTACCTTGGTACATGTGACAATAATAAACCAATTTCCTAAATTACTACCCCTGACCAATTTCTTGATTTCCACATAACTTGATTTCCACATCATCGTAGAGGCTTCAAAGGGACCATTGGGATAGGCAATAAGGTGTGAAATAAGAACAGAAAACCAGAGAAAAAACTCAGTAGGTCAGGCAGCATCTGTGACAACAGATGTAGAGTTAATGATTCATATTGAAGACGCATCATCAAAACAGGGAAAGAGAGAAAACAAGTTAGTCTTAAGTTGTAGAGGGGATAGGGGAAGACTGGATAGGACAAGGGAAATATATCTGATGGGGGCATACCAGCATTGCCACAGGGATAAGTTGCAGAGTTCATTGAGTTTTTAGGTTAATGTGAGCAAATGAGAGAGAGAAAAATGAACAGAAAGTATGAGGCAATTACAGATGAGAATAATGAGGAATGTGAAGAGCTGTGAAATGCAGGGTTGCAGGAGATGCCCATTTCAGGCTGTGCTAATAGAAAGAAAACCTGAACCAATATTATGGATGGATAACTTACAGCAGAAATAGCTAGTTCTGATGCAGGTAGAGTTACCTGAAGTCATAGAATTCTAGAGTCCAAAAGACAGCAATGTGTCTAGACAGAAGATAAGGTGTTATTTATCAAGCTTACTGGGCATCGTTGTAACAGTGCAGGAGGGCACAGGCAGATAAGTCTGTGGGATGCAACAGAGAATTATAGTAGTAAGCAACAAAGGGTTGTAACAGTACCCAACACAAGTTTGAGGAACAACACATCTTTCTACCGGACTCAGTACTGAATCCCATAATTTCACGCAACTCCCTTTGTCAGTCTGCATCACAACAGGCCAAACCATCTGTGATAATGACTCAGTTTTTCTCTCTGCATCAGTGCACAAACCCCTGCATTTCACTCCTTTTTACATTGTATTCTCCTGTTCAAACTGCCCCCCCAACTCACAGCTGTTGTTCATCATCTTGCACTCCTGTAACAGCTCCCATCAGATGATCTCTGCAACCTATTGCCATGACAATCCTGTCCTTGCCCTGTTACAGATATTTCCTCTGTCCATATCCACTCATCCCACCTTCTCTTTTATTTAAAACTAACTTTTTCTTTCTCTTTTTCAGTTTTGACCTGAAACATTAAATGGGCTTCTCATTCCACAGATGCTACCTGGCAGTAGTGGCAGATGGAGTTCAACCTGGAAAAGTGTGAAGTGATACACTTTGGAAGATCGAATTTGAAGGCAAAATACAAGGTTAATGGCAGGACTCTTAGCAGCGTGAAGGAACAGAGGGATCTTGGGGTCCACGTCCATAGATCCCTTAAATTTGCCATGCAGGTTGACAGGGTTGTTAAGAAGGCGTATAGTGTGCTGGCCTTCATTAGTCAGGGTATTAAGTTCAAGCGCTGTGAGGTGATGTTGCAGCTCTATAAAACTCTGGTTAGACCACACTTGGGAGTGTTGTGTTCAGTTCTGGTCCCCTCATCATAGGAAGGGTTGGAAGCTTTAGAGGGGATTTACCAGGATGCTGCCTGAATTGGAGAGCATGTCTTATGAGGATAGGTTGAGAGAGTTAGGGCTTTTCTTTTTGGACAGGAGACTGAGAGGTGATTGGAGATTGATAGAAGTCTACAAGACGATAAGAGGTATAGATCGAGTTGACAGAGACTTTTTCCCAGGGTGAAAACGGCACACGAGGGGGCATAATTTTAAGGTGGTTGGAGGAATGTATTGGGGGGGAGATGTCAGAGGCAAGTTTTTTTAAACACAGAGTAGTGGGTGCATGGAACGGACTGCCAGTAGAGGTGGTGGAGGCAGATACATTAGGGACATACAAGAGACTCTTAGGCACATGAATGACAGAAAAATGGAAGGGTACATGGGAGGGAAGGGTTAAATAGATCTTAGAGCAGGATAAAATATCAGAACATCATGGGTGGAAGGGTCTGCACTGTGCTGTAATGTTCTATGTTCTATAGTGTAAAAGCAGAGAAAGTCAGAATAATCTGTGGGAAGCAAAAGGCACATGTTCCAGAAAGATTCAGTACATTTCTGATGAAAAAAATCAGGACTGTGATTTTAAAAATTTTATTCCTTCTTTTAAAATCTCCATTGCCTCAGCTAATGCCCTATCACAGCTCTCTCCTGTGCCAACATTGAAATTGTGGCAGTCTTCTTATTCTGGCCTCTTCAGACCAACTGATTTTAATTAATCCTTCATTGGTGGCCATGTTTTCAGCTGCATAGGCCTATAGCTCTGGTATTCCCTGCATAAACTTCTCACCCTCTCTTATCCAAGTTGCTCCTTAAAATCAACTTCTTTGAACAAGTTTATACCAAAGAGATAAGATACTGCAGATGATGTAATGTAGAGCAAAAAAACAATTCTGGAGGAACTCAGCGGATTCAGCAGTATCTGTGGAGGCAAAGCAATGTCGGTCTTTGGGGCTGATACCCTGCATCAGGACTGAAAGTGTGAAGGAGGTGAGGGGGAGGGGTGAGGCGGAAGCTGGTAAGCAAAGGTGGATCCCAGTGAGGAGAGGTTGATAGGCAGATGGAGTGAGGTGGGGGAGAGAGGGGTGGAGACAGTGACAGAGGGTGGGAAGTGATTGGTGGAAATGACAAAGGGCTGCATTGCAGAACAAAAAATATTTAACATTTGTAATCTTCATTCTTAGTTAGACTGGCAGCAAGCTGGTGAGACTTGTATGTGTGCACAGAGACCAAGCTTCCTTCAAGTTATCACTGGTTCCTTCATTGAACCGTACAAGAGTCTTTCAATAAACATCTGAATGTTCTCAACCAACCTGGCCTGGTCATTCACCCCATCTGTGACCATTAAGATCCATAGTGAAACCCTGGAAAATGTGGATCACATTCTGAATCTTGGGAACCACCTCAGATACCAGGGACAAAATTCACCATCTTCCACACCGTACTCGGACAGCCTTTGGTTGATTAAGGAAGAGAGTACCTCAAGACCAAGATCTCAAATCTAGGCACCAAGTTCACAATATACCGAACAGCAGTGATCCCTGGTCTCCTGCATGTTTTGCAAATACAGACATTCCAAAGCACTGAAGTACTACTATGCAAGATCCACCAAATCCTTTGCAAGAAAGACAAACCAATGTTAACATTCTCTCCCAGGCCAACATTTCCAAGATCTAGGCTCCAGTCACTTTCAATCAGCTCCCATTGTTGGGCTACATTGTTCACAAGCCAAACATTGGTTTCCCACATCAAGCACTCCACTTCAAGCTTCATCACGACAAGAGATTTCCAAGACAGAGGAAATGCTTCAAAGTCATTCTCAAAGTCTCAAAAAAAAAAGTACCACCCTCACCATTCATGGGAATGCTGAACCAGCAACTGCTCAAAAACGAGGATTAGACCAGCTCCTAACCACCTTAAATTTCTACCACAGGAACACATGTACAAAATAGTGGAAGGAGTGGACAATACCCTGAGAACCTACCATCTTGCCCCCTTCCAGAACCACTTGCAGAATTTGCAGATCCTGCATCAGATTCTTTGCTACCTCAGAACCCACTGAATAAGAATGGAAGCAGGTTATCCTTGACCCTAAATCTTTGCTTAACAGAAGGCTGTTAACCAAGGAAGATTACAACTAGACTAACACATCTTTGGAACACTGAGAAAGTGTTGCACCTTCAGTCTCTTAGCTCAAACATCAAAAATTCAGTCCACTCCAGGAGAGTGGCAGCATGATAACAGCACAGGACTGAAAGCAAGTCATCTTCAACTCTGGCCGATGTCCTAAGCTGCAGCAGATTTTTCAACGTGAGGGGGTAATCCAAAATTGGCATCACAAACATAAGGTCTGTACAAAACAAATGTAAATTCAGGAGAAACTTTGGTGCTGCATGAATCAGCTGAGGTGAATAAAGTAGATGCCTTGAAATGAAATTTAGGTAACACTTAGAGAAAGGAATAAGCACATCTTCTGTGCTTATAGGTTGGGAGAAAGCTCCTGTGGAGCACATACACCAGCACAAAGCTACAGGGCCAAGTGATATATTTTTGTCCCTTAAATTCTGCATCAAGAATGTAATCAAACTGGAAACACAATTTTCTCCAAACCTTTGTTAACTGGTTTTTGCAAATCACGCTACTGAAATTTTTAATAACACAGAAAATGCTGGAAATGCTCAGCAGGTCAGGCAGTATCTATTGAAAGAGTAACAGTTACTGTTTCAGGTTTGGAGCCCCTTCATCAGAACTGGGAAAGAGAAAACCTTTTGCTGAATCTCTCAATTCACCAGAGACCACCATTTCCTTTTAAGTTAGAAATTTATTTGTGACAATTCTGACCACCAGCAACTCCATAATTAAGGACAACATCGCAGACTTCAAAATAAAGCACACTACTTTACAGTAAACTAAATGAAGTGCACCAATTCAACAGAAGAGTGTTCCTTAGAGCAGGATTCAAATTCCTCTTGGTCTGACAGCAAGTTCTGTGCAGATGAGAGCGAGAGAGGAGTGAAGAAGGGAAGAGGAAAGATGAAAAGATCAAGAGCACCAAATGGAGATTATTTACTCACAGGAAAAGCAATTTCTGGTGTTCAAGCAGCATTTGTAGAGGGAATCAATTAAAGTCAATGCCCTACCAGCCCCTGGGCCGAGAGGTTCTTCAGCGAGGAATATTAAACCCAGAGGGGATGGGAATTCAATTATTAATCTTTGCAACAGCTTTCAGTAAATGCACATTTTTTGCTGGTGGAATTAATTTTCAGGCTCTTCAAAACTGCAGAAACAATTCATTATGATTCTTAACCCTTTAACATTAATTTCCATTATTTCCTTAGAAATTCATGTATTTTTCCCAAATGGAGTGAGGAGAGGTTACAGGTAGCATACTGCCTCTTCCAGGTTAAGGTATCCCTAAGCCAGGAAGTGATAAGCAAGGGCAGGCTTTGTTATGGTTGATGTCTTGCTGGTACTGGTAGTCTAGGCTCTTGACAGGACCCGTCACTTGGCTGAGGCATACTCTGGCACAGATCAGCACTTCAAGGAAGTCAGTGGGGGAGGGGTAGGCAGGCAGGAGAAAGATGGGTGCAAGAAAATGTTCTGGGACAAGCACCTGCTGTCCAGGTCATTACAATGTTGAAACCGGGAGAGAGAAAGATGATAAAACTGAACTTTATAACTTTCTTTAGCATTTAAAGAACATTTTAATTGATAAGTACTATTTTCTGACTTCAACATTTCTCAATAGTTTTTAAGTAAATTTCTCACCATCTTCAATTGGACATAAATGGGCCAACATAAGGCTCACTTAACTTGGCGAAACAATCTTTGTAGGGCCAGCTGAGGAAGCGTCACTCTCCGGGTACCTGCACACATCTGATAAATGGCTGAGTCACATCTGATCCCATGACATCACTTGGCCTCCACACATGACTCTTCCCACAATTCCAGTCAACACACAAAGCACTTTCCAGAGAACCAGACTGAACTGGCTCCAGACGGCAGCCGAGTGCAGTTAACCCTTCACATGCTGCATATTCAGACAGCCCACACATCCCACCCACACAGCCACGTGTGCACACAAACACCAGGTCTACACAAGCATGTGGCCATTTATATAGAGGCATGCTCATTCATACACAATGACTCACCCAATCTCCTTCCATCTGATGGCAGACTTACATTACAAAATACATTTCTGCAACTGCACAAGTATCCTGATCCTTATGCTCTCCAACAACACCACAGTCAAGTTTCCCTCGCACAAGTGAATATAAAACAACCTTCATCAGAAATATCTGACAACTATAGTACTTTTAACAAATGATAAAAGGATGACTCACTTTGGGATTGAGGTAGGACAACCAGGCATTTTAAATTCTAGGGTCAAACTTTCAAAGACCATTCCCCCCCTCCCCCCAGAAACAGGTAAATTTGAAAAATTTATTCTCCTATTAAGAGGGTAATGCAATTCACTTTGGTTCCCTATCTCTGCAACAACCCCTGGCCTCTCCCTCCCTGACACACCTCTCCCCTCCCTATAAACAACACAAGCACTTCCAGTTCTTCATTAACACAAGAAAATCTGCCACTGCTGGTTTTACCATCCCCAATGGAGATCCTGGCTGGCCCTCCTGCAGATTTCAAATGGTGGAAACACAGTTTAGAGCAATAGAGTCATACAGTCATACAGCATGGAAACAGGCCCTTTGGCCCAACTGGTCCATGTTGACCAAGATGTTTCATCTAAGCTAGTCCCATTTGTCTGCATTTGGCCCATATCCCTCTAAACCTTTTCTATCCATGTACTAGCCCGAATGTCTTTTAAATGCTGTTATTATACCTCTCTCTACCACTTCCTCTGACAGCTCATTCCATATATGCACAACGCTCTGTGTGAAGAACTTGCCCCCCCAAGGTCCCTATTAAATCTTTCTCCTCTCATCTTAATCCGATGCCCTCTAGTTTTACTACAACAAATGCAGAGCACAGACTGAGAAGAAACTGGGATATTCTGAACAATGGGAGCTGCAAGGATGGTTGGGTGGTGGGGGAGGGAATGGTGAGTGAAAGGGTGCCTGGGTGGGAAAGGCATACCAGCAACAAAAGAAACACATTGAGACATGTATAAGTGTTAAAAACTACTTTATTAATTACTTATGGTAATAAGTAAAATAAAAGTAAAAATGTTAGAATGT
>JARFYF010000057.1:32206662-32223153 GCA_030265395.1 Rhina ancylostomus | reverse complement strand
CCACAACACCACCAACCTTGGTATCATCAGCAAACTTATTATCCTACCCTTCCACATCCTCACCCAAGTCATTTATAAAAATTACAAAGAGAAGGGGCCCCAGAACAGATCCCTGTGGAACACCACTGGTCACTGACCTCCAGGCAGAATACTCTCCATCTACCATCACCCCCGTCTTCTATGGGCGAGCCAATTCTGAATCCATACATCCAAGTTTCCCTGGATCCCATGCCTCCTGACTTTCTGAAGGAGCCTTCCATGATGAACCTTATCGAATGTATTACTAAAATCCACGTACCCCACATCCACTGCTCTACCTTCATCGATGTGCTTTGTCACATCCTCAAAGAATTCAATCAGGCTTGTGAGGCACAACCTGCCCTTCACAAAGCCATGCTGATTGTCCCTAATCAGCCTATGCTTCTCTAGATGCCCATAAATCATGTCTCTAAAAATCTTCTCCAGTAACTTGCCCACCACTGAAGTTAGACTCACTGGACTAGTGAAGTGAAATGTAGATCCATTCCTGTCAGAAACAGGAAACGTTATAATGGGGAACATCAAGATGGCAGAGCAATTAAATAAATGCTTTGATTCTGTCTTCATGGAAAAGAGCACAAATAACTTCCTAGAAACGCTAAGGAACCAAGAGTCTAATGAAAGGAGTTTTTCAACTTTTTTTTCCAATGTTTTTAATAATTTCATTTTAACTGTTTTCAAAATTGTTTTAAAGTCTGGTAAGTCAAAGATGGGAATGAGGCTTTGCCAGTTCTTAAAAGCTTCGAGTGGAGTTTTATGGCTGGCTGTTGTTCTGTTAACCTCAAACACCCATAAATCATACTATCATGTCAATCAGAACCTCCCTGCTCAGTGGAACTCTCTGGGCCAGCAAGATTGACTTTCCAAATTCAACCAGGGCAAGTTCACAGGAATGGAATATGCAGAAGTCAGGAATGGGTCGCCACTTGCTGCCTGGAACATGCAGACACTATTCTTAAAGAGACTGTAGCAACCTTTTATCTACAGACAGCTGGGAGAGCAACAGGGCCTTGGTTAACATCTCACCTGAAAAACAGCACTCGCAATGGTGGAATGCTCCATCAATACCGCTACAGGGAGCGTCAGGGATCACTTGCTTTACCATCTGTAACTATACAAACCCTTGATCTTCTTAAAAGGCAAATTTGCTGTCTCCCAAGCCACAATTGACAATAAACTCTCTCCACAGGCCCTGTACATTTTAAGATATTTTTTGGTCTAGTAGAACAGATTGCTAGTTTAATGTGCCCTGCTTATTGACCCAAGCAAAGGAGAATTACTGCTAACCTGTGAAAGTCAGCTCAGGAAAATGAAAGAGTCAGAGTTCCAGTGGTTTACAGTCTGCAGGTCAGTGTACTGCCAATGTAAATAAGTCATTCAGCAGTTACTCACTCTTCACAACAATCAGGGATTGCTCTTCAATAAATGGGAGTAGTGGTAGTTTGATACTTGCTTCAAAGACAAACAAACATTACTGTTAGCCAACACCTGAAGCATGCACCTTGGGCTGAGATACACTTTCAGTTTTTAAACATTTCATTATTGTATCCTAAACAAACCACGGATAGAGTCACCCAGCTTCTTAATACAGCAACCTCATGGTTCATGAACTGCAGTGCTTCCGAATCATACTAGGGTCACTATGTACACAGAACCGCTGTGCACCAATGTACTGAGCCACTGTGAACTGTAAATCATTACCGACACCAGGAGGAAGTAAGCAGTATTGCATCAGCTTGACATTGAACTTTAAAATAATCTAAGCTGAGGGTAGAGACAGACTCGTCTTCAGGAGCTGAGATAAACAAAAACTCCCCTCTTGCTCTGAGGAGCTGAAATTTTCTGGGTGCAGTTTCACAGACAGTCACCGACAGAACCTTCACGAGTGCACTGAGACGATCTGAGGGCTTCATACCCAAGCACAAGAGCGTCTCTAAAGGACATACATGCACCACATATAGTACGTGGGTGGTTTCCCACCAGGCCACTAGGGAGCAGGAACATTTGTGTGGAGGAATTATTTCCCGAGGGAAACAACCCTTAAACTTTGTGTGTTTTGTATCTCATAACATCTATAAAACCCCACTGAGTCGCTGCCGGAGTGCAGAAGTAACTGGGTAGCTGCCCTTTTCTCTCGTGAACCAGGTGGGAAAGTGCAAGAGCGCCACCTGTGTATCACCTGCTGAAGGTGGAGCAAGTGGCTTCAGGCTTGGTTTGAAGGGGTGAAGGGTGGGGAGAATCAACCTGGTCGTATCGACACAAGAATCCAGCTGATGGATTACTGACACTTCCTCATTTACCCACTAGCTGATGGCCACAGCTGGATTGACATGCTAGGCTATTTGAGAGAGTGCTTAAGAGCCAGCCATAGTACTGTGAAGTCACATTGGAGTCAGACTGGTTTAAGGACTTATTTCCATGAAACAACGCAGTTTTAAATAACAATCCCTCCATTTCCTCCTGGTTACTGGTATTAATGCTAGATTTATTGCATTTCCACAGCAAGTGCAGTGGGATTTGAACTCATTTTATTAGTTAAGGCCTCTGGATTCCTGGTCAAAATGTCAACAAAATGCTGCTGTATCCTTGAAGTAGCTAAGATAACACATTACAGGAAGAGGAGGTCTGATAACAAATGTACATTTGTCCTCTATTCAGCTAAATCATATCCTGCAAGCCACCTTACCGTAACCCTGCACTGCTGCCGTCAGTGTGGCGGAACATTTCCTGACTTACCCCGTAGCAATGCTGATGACCACAGCTGGACTGACATGTCTGGGATCTTGCTGGCCAGTTGCATGGCTGGTACCACCATGTTATTGCTCTCCTGCAAAGAGAGACACACTTAGTTTGTAAAACTCAACATGTTTATCTCCAGTTTCCGATGAAACGTCATCCAGAAATATTAATTCTCCACGAATGCTGCCTAACCTGCTAAATATTTAGTGTTTTCTGTTTACCTCCCAATGAATATTATTAGTTTGACAAACGTGCAAGTGCTGTGATGCAATAGGTTATGACATATACCAAAACAGCAAAATGCTGGAAACACTGAGCAGGCCAGGCAGTATCTGGACAGGGAAACAGAACCATTCTAATGAAGGACTTTCAACCTGAAACATTAACTTTTCTCAATTTGCAGATGCTGCCTCACCTGAGCTTGCTGTTTTTGTTTCAGATTTCCAGCACCTGTAGATTTTTTGATCCTCGTATGACATATGTAGCTGTGGGAATCTCTCTTCCCACGAATGTCTTTATACCTTTGGTCTTGAGATACAATCCTGTATTTATATAGCTGGTTTTGCAAAGTCAGCACATCCCATGGTACTTTACAGATATTTCCTTATAATACAAGAGGCAGCTGGTCAGCCTGTCAAACCTATTTGGGTTCTTAGTGCAACCTCATCAATCCTATTTCCCCACCTATTTCCTTGTAACCTGCTCTCTCTCTTGTATGCCAATCGACTCCCCACCCAACTTCACTAGAGGCAATTTACAGTGGCCAATTAACCCATCATCTAGTGCACGTTGGGATGTATGTTGTGAACAAGTGCCTGGGGGATGCACAAGTGCTCATTAGAAGAAAGTGCAAATTGCACACGGACAGCACTGAGGTTGCTGGACCTGAGGCAGCAGCTCTACTTGAGGGCCACTGTGTTGCCCTCTGAAGGGAGATACGTCTCATAGGAAGCATTAAAGTGAATTTGTTTACAGCAATTTCTGACAAATAACAACGTAATAATGAGCAGTTAATCTGTTCTTAGTGACGTTGGTTGAATGATAAGGAGTTTAGAGACAATTCCCAATCTCCTCCACAGCAGTGCCCCAGTATCTGGTACATTGATTAGTGAGGCAGGTGGGGTCTCAGTTTAACAACTCATCCTAAATATAGCCCCTCCAACAACACAGCACTCTCCATCACTACGACAACCTTAGTTTGGATTCTGACCCCTAGTCTCTGGCACCGTAGTTGAACCACAACCATCTCAATCATCAGGAAGTCCTTATGTGACCCGCTGAGCCTCAGCTGAGACGAGAGGCAGAAGATGGGCTTGATATTCTGTTTAAGAAACCACTTGCACTGGCAACAAAGTCAACCATCAGGAGAAAGAGCAAAACTGAATCCATAACTACACTTCGTAGGTATAAAATCAGAGTTCAACAAGAAATAGGTGGCTCAAAGAACAAATGCCTGACCCTCACACAGTGCGATGCTCCACTGAGACCAAAGACACTGAAGTTGCACTGTGACGGTCACTTCCACAGGAGGGCCACCACACCAGACTTCACTACAACAACACATCAGACCCACCCAGTTTGCAAACACAGGCCTGTGACATTTCCAGTTAGAAATACTCAACTCACCCTATGGTTTCCTAGGGCATAGAATATGTGACCCAGTAACACCAAGGAACAAGCTGTTAAGCGATTCAAATCCTCTGCATTTGACATTTTTAGAGTCTCCCGTAGAAATCTCCTGAAAAAACAAAGAACAATTAGTCATCTGGGAAAACATTCTGACGTGGGAGAAGAGACAGGGACCAGCTGTTCCTTCATTGACTTAGGCCAAGTCCCATGTGGGGACTACATACCACACCCAGACACATTTCTCAGTCCCTCCTGCTGCAAGTCAGGCTGCCCTGCTATTTGGTAACAGTACGGCTGATCCTCTACTCTACACCGAGTGCCCAACTATTCATCGATTGTGGCCTTGAACATGTTCTGCAACTGAGCTTCCACAGCACTAAAACTCAATGTCAAGGGAAGAAATTTCTCCTTAACCCCGAGAACACTCTGCAGCCAGTGGAAACATTCCCCCAACATCCATTCTGCCAAATCCTCCAAGAACTTTGTCCAAATTTAGAAGAATTTTTCTCTTCTACCACAACTCAGGTATCTGGGCAGTCAGGCTGAGCTACATTAGAATACGAGAGTTGCTACTGCCCCCATCCCCCCGCGCCTCCCCCGAAATGAATCACTTTGCAGTAACCACTGCACCAAATAACTTTTCACCAAACCAAGCTTCTAATGGTGCATCAACAAATGTGAGGTTGTTATTCAGAGATGCAATTAGATGGTCAGGTTCACTGAGAGCCGACTAGTGGCCAGCAGCTATAACTGGAGCTGCAGAATACATCAACACACGGTGGAACAAGGCGAGAGGCTGAGTGGCCTAATCCTGTCCTTCTGCGACTGTACTGTAATGTAACAAATGGGAATCGGACATGTCACCTAAAAAGCATGAAAACACCAAGTCTGTGCCCTGCACTGGATTTTTAAAACTATGAGATAGAAAGGACACCAGCAAAACGGCACAGAGACGCAGCTTGTGGTACTGCTGCCCCACAGCTCCGGCAGCTGGGTTTGATCCTTTGATCCTTTGATCCCAACCACTGGTGTTGCCTATGTGGAGTGTACACAATTTCCCTGCGACTGAGTGGATTTTCTCCAGGGTCACAGATTGGGTCCCTCCCTCCCATCCCCATTCCAAAGATGAGTGGCTTGGTGGGTTTATTAGTCACTGTAAATTGCTGTTAGTGTGTAGGTGAGTGGTAGAATCTGGAGTTAGCTGGTGGGAATGTAGGGAGAGTGGGTTACAGGGAAAAACCAGTGAGGGAACAGGATTGTTCTGAGAGCTGGCACTGACTTCTTGGCTGAAATAGTCTTCTCCTATCTTGAAGGGAGATTTGAAAACATTTATATGGTGCCTTTTAACACAAACTCACCTTTTGGCTTCAATAACTAGCATTCTGCAAGTCCAGACCTAGACATCCACATTTCAGGCCTGGGAAGGTGGAGTTTCTTCAACTGACTGCACCACTAAACAGAATCCTTTTGTTGTTGATTTTAAAGTTCCCATCCTCGTGTTACGAATCCTCCACTGGTCTCAGCCCTCCCCAGCTCAGATCTCTTGCAACCCTCTGCAATTCTGGACTTGTGCAAACCCCCCGCTCCACCAATGGGGCTCTCCTTCCACTTCCCTGGAGCCTGAGTTGTCCTGGATTTTGCTCCCTCCAACTTCAAGCATGTCCTTTTAAATCAGTATTTTGTCATCTGCCTTAATAGTCCATGATGTGGTTCAGAATAAAATTTTGTTGGATAACTACTACTATGAAATGCTTGGTTTGTTTCACTGTGTTGAAGACACGACATAAATGCTGAGTGGGTCTGGGCCAAGCACAGAAGGCCACACAGACAGAGGGCCAGCTGTAACTCTTCTTCAGGTGCACGTGAGGAATGGCCACACAGGCGCAGGGTAGCAGAGGATCGCTGGGAACTGGCAGTGGGCCAGTAAAAAGGCAGCGCTTTGCAGGAGGGAACTGGGACAATCACAGACCTTTAAAAGTCAATTTAACAACAAAAGCTTAAATAGATTCAATGATCCCAAAGGCACATATTTACAGCATTAATACAGTTTGTTCCCTTTTAAAAAAAGGGGTAGAAGTCAGACATTGCAAAGTTTCTAAGAAGCAGGGTGAAAAGCACTTTTGTGAGAACAAAGGAAGAAGCCCAACCATTCATAAAAATATTCCTGTAGGAGCCAAGGCTGCCAAGCTGCTACTGTCGAAAGCCAAATACTCACTTTGCTTCATTGTACCTTCCTTGAAAGAAGGACAGGAGGCCCCGGATGTAGAAGGCAGCTGCTCGGAGACAGTGAGAACTGGAAGACGGAAGAGAGAGACAGAACATTACTTCAAACATTAACACAACAGTATCTGATGAGCACAAGCTGAAGGGAGCCAAAAAATATTCTTCATCCCTTCCTTGTTAAATACTTTGCAATTCAGTCAAGATATCTTCTGATTACCAAGGTTGCTGTTGAATTACATTAACGTACACACACACACAAACTACTTATTCCTCAATTCCATGCAGACAATGGCAGCTCCACTGCAGTGCCAGACCACAGGAAGTTGTGCGTGCTCAGCAGCTGGAGGTTGCGGATCACGTTTTGGTACACAGCCCAAGGACTGTCAACCACCAGGTACCAGCTGGCGTGCTGTCAGTTTCTCTGTGCACATATACACACCAAATCAGTATGAGACATCAAGCCAAGGGAATCAACCAGATCTTGAACCAACCAAAATCTTAACCATGACAACCTAACAACAGTATGATCACTTTGCACTTAAATGGACTGTTTTCTTTTTATTCTAGTTGTGTTCTTTCTTGTAAAAACTGTGTATAATTTATGTTTAATATACACTCTTGTGAATGCTGCTCATCTCATGCTGTGTGTCTGTGATGCTGCTGCAAGCAAGTTTTTCATTGCACCTGTGCGTATGACAATAAACTCAACTTCAATTTACCAATTGCAGCTGAGCCACCAAGTGAGCTGAAGTTGGAATGTGCACACCTTATTGGGTGAGGATTTTAATGTATTGCCGCATGCCTACAGTTAGAAAAAGCAAATGTCAGTCAACTTCCTATCACGTCCAAAGGAACATGAGCAAGGTAGAACTGTCGTCCATCAAGAAGCAACCATGGAAAAAAGATAAGTTGGTCCTCTCGAGTTAAACCCTAAACTGGGGAAGGCAGATTTTGATAATGTAAGAAAAGGACTTGGGAAAGGTAGATGGGGAGCACCTGCCAGAGAAGAAAACCACACTTAGAAAGTAGGTGTTTAAAGGCAGATAGTAAGAGTTCAGTGTCAGAAAATTCCTGCAAGGGGAGAGGCAAAGATAGCAAGTCCAGGGAGCCCTGATTAACGAAGGATATTGAGGGTTTGATCAGGGAAAAGAAAGCATATGTCAGATATGAGAAATTATCAAAAGAGTCACTTGAGGTCTATAGGTGCTATAGGAGAAAACAAAGAAATTACAAAAGGCAAAAAGGGTCCCTGATGTGACGGATAGTAGGATAAAGGAAAATCCTCAAGCCTTTGAAGTCTATAAGAAGACTGTAGCTAAGAAAGGAATAGATCCCCTCTGGGACAAAGGCGTAACCTATGCGTGGAGCTGGGGATATGAGAGAGATCCTAAATGAACACTTCTCACTGGTATTCACCAGAGAGAAATACATGAAGGCTGGGGAGTTAAGGGAGGGGTATGCTGATATGCACTCCCTCTGTAACTTTATTCTGCATTCTGTTATTGTTTGCCCTTGTACTACCTCAGTGGACTGTTGTGATCAAATGATCTATATGGATGGCATTCAAAACAAAGTTTTTCCACTGTACTTTGGTGACAATAATAAACCAATTTACTAATTTATATTCTGGACACATCTATATCAGGAGGGATGAAGTGCGAGAAATATTGGAAAACAGTAGGATGGATAAATCCCCAGGGTCTGAAGGGATCTATCCCAGGATGCTAAGGGAAGCAAGGGAGAAGATTGCTGCAGCTTTGATGGACATTCTTGCATCTTAGCTAGCCATGGGTGAGGTATTGGAAGACTGGAGGATAGCTAGATGTTGTACCGTTGTTCAAAAAATGGCAGTAGGGATAAGCCTGGAAACTATAGACCAGTGAGCCTTGCATCATTAGTAGGGAAATTATTGGAAAAACATATAAAGGACAGGATTTATGCTGACTTACAAAGGTAGGGACTGATTAGGAGTCAGCAAGGTCTCCTGCAGATCATGTCTCTCAAATCTGATTGCGTTTTTTTGAGGTAACTAAGACAATTGATGAAGGTAGTGTGGTAGACATGATCTACTTTAGTAAGGCCTTTGACAAGGTCCAGGGTGGTAGGCTGGCCCAGAAGATTAAGGCACAAGGGACCTGAGGGGTGTTGGCAAACTGGATTCAAAATTGGCTTGGTGAGAGGAGGCAGAGGGTGGTGGTGGATGGGTGTTTCTCTGACTAGAGGTCTGTAACAAGTGGTGGACTGCAGGGATCAGTGCTGGGACCTTTGTCATTTGTAATATACATCTTGGATGAAGATGTAGGGAATACAATTAGTAAGTTTGCTGACGACATGTAAATTGGTGATCGCAGATAGCAAAGGTTGTTGTCACTGGGATACAGATCAATTGGAATGTTGGGCAGAGCAGCAGCAGATGGAATTTAATCCAGACAGGTGTGAGGTAATGCACTTTGGGAGATCAAATTCTGGTTGGACATGTAGAGTAAATGGCAGGGACTTTAGGAGCATTGATGCACTGAGAGACCTTGGGGTGCAAGCCCTCAACTCCCTGAAAGTGGCAACGCAGGTGGATTGAGTGGGGGAAAAAAAGGATTTGCTTGCCTTCATAGGCAGAGGCATTGAGTATGAGAGCTGGGACATTACGTTGCAATTGTAAAAAACATTGGTTAGACTGCACTTGGTGTATTGTGTACAATTCTGGTCACCACACTACAGGAAGGAGGTGGTGGCAGTCCAGAGAGTGCAGAAGAGATTCAGAATGTTGTCTGCAAAGGAGGGCTGGAGTTATAGGAGTGACCAGACAAGTTGAGTTTATCCTTGCTGGAGTATAGGAGGCTGAGGGATGGCCTTATTAATGTTTATAAAATTATGAGGGGCATAGATAGGATAGGTAATCAGAGTCTTTTAAGCAGAGCGGGGTAGACTAGAACCAGAGAGAGCAGGTTTAAGGTGAGAGAGAAACTTAAAGGAGACCTGACAGCAAGTTTTGTGTATACACACACACAAACACAGAGGGTGGTGAACATCTGAAACAAGGTGCCAGGTGGCAGAGGCAGATACAATTACAATGTTGAAAAGGCATTTGGACAGGAATTTAGAGAGTTAAGGGATAGGGACCTAAAGTGGGTAAATGGGATTAGACAGACAGGCACCACAGTCAGCATGGACAAGGTAGGCTGAAAGGGCCCATTTCAGTGACGTAGGTTTTAATGATTCATGATTCAATGAACTCCTTCAGCATTGTCAAGTAAAAACAGTGCAATGCAGAAAGCTTTCCAAGTGGAAGGTGCTCATCAGTTTTCAGACTCACTCCAAGCAACACTGTTTAACTCGGGTCATTTTGCAGGACCTTTTCTCATTCCTGTGCATCTTAATTCACCTCTGCATGCCACAATGCTCCTCTGGGCTAGACTTTCCATGTATTCTATTTAAAAATCTTGCTTTCTGCAGTTTAGTAAAATTATTATAAAAATGTTGCCCATTATCTTTTAGTGCTGGTTTTCTTAAACCTTTTATGATCACCAAGGTCAGGGAAAATTAGTGCTAAAAACAACAGAATTTAATAGAAATAAAATGGGTTAGGGTAAGATTAATGTAAAAATGGATGCTTGATAGTCTGTGCAGACTCAGTGGGTTGAGAGGGCTGTTTCTGAGTTGTATCTTTCCACAACTATGAGAATGTCTCCATTTCTGGCAACCAGTCATCCCAAAGCATTCTTAGATTAGACACGGCACAAATTTTACACACTCAGAGGTCAGGCACAGGATGGGGATTAGATACCAATACAGCTCTCTCTATTATGCTGTATCCAATGGAAATGTACAAAAGCTTCAACCTCAGAATCAGGCCATTTGGCCCAACCATTCTATGCCAGCTCTACTTGAGCAAGACTTATGGTCACATCTGTCCTTCATGTTTATCTACCCCATAAAACACTTCTTCATTCTTTTATTCAAGCTAACCTCACACATTGTATATTTTGCTTCAACCACTAACCCCAGAAAAAATTTTAAATGTCATCATCCTGTGTAGTTCCCTGGTCACTGTTCCAAATCAACTGTCCCTTGTCCTTGATCCCTCCTATCCCATTCTTTCATAATTGTGAATGCTATCATATCAATTCATAATCTCCAATGTTCTGAAAGAAATAGATTCCAACTCTTTACATGTTGTCAAACAGCAGCACCCCAGATTACTTGAACCTGTACTTAATTGTTTGGCAACTTCCTCTAGTTCCCCAAAACAATCGTGGAGCTTAGAGCGATAAACAGTGAGGAGAGATTGCACAAAAACTGTATTATATTCCTGTGCCTAAAGAAAGTAATCTAACTTGCTTAAAAGGATTTAATGGTTTTGCTAGGCAAGATACAGGCAACTTATGGCCATTGAGAGGGGAACACAAGCAAGGGACATAAATCAGAAAAACAGAGCTCAACGATTCAGGAATAAAACCAGGAAGGAATTTTTTCACTCAGTAGTTGAAATCTGGACCACTGCCCCCAAAAGGATATCAAAGGATGCGGAGGATAGACAGTGAAAAGTTGATACATACTCACAGCACAGAAATGGGGCCCTGGCCTGCATCAAGCACCCATTCATGCTAATCCTACATGGATCCCATCTACTCCCTCCATATTCTATCACTCACCAACACACTGGGGGTGAGTTATACCAGCCAATTAACCTACTAACCTGCTGCTCTTTGGGATGTGGGAGGATGCCCATGTGGTCACAGGGAGTACAGTAAACTGCACACAGACGTGACTGGAGGTCAGGATTGAAGCAGGGTTGCTGCAGCAGTGAGGCAACAACTCTACTTGCTTTGCCACTGTGCCAACAAACAGTCTGCTGGAGCAGCACCCAGAGCATCAACAATTCCTCCCCCCCACCCCTCAGATGCTGCTCAATCTGCTGACCATGGTATTGGTTTATTATTGTCACATCTACTGAGGTACAGTGAAAAACATGTCTTGCCTACTGTTCATACAGGTCAATTCATTACACAGTGCATTGAGGCAGTACAGGGTTAAAAACAATTACAGAATACAGAGTAAAGTGTCACAGCTACAGGGAATCCTACTGAATGACAGTGTAGACTCAAGAGGTGTTTCCACAATCCACTGATCTAATCTTATTCATCAGGTCTCTCATGTTGGCTTCTGTTGCACAGGTTAGAGGTAAAGTTCATTCCTCATTGCCACATCAAGCATTCCAAGATCACATTCGGCAGGCATTTACAAGGCCAACTCCACTATACTGTCACAACCCCAACTTCAAAACAACCTCCTTGACTGCACTAGATAACCCTTCTTCCTTAGTGGGTTGGAATGTATTTGTACAACAGAATCAGCAGAAATTGATGCTTCACTTACCTGACTGGGAAGTTGTGATCTGGGTTTATTCTTTCCAGCAGATTGTACAGCTATAATGAACAGGAAAACTTGTGAGCAGAATAGTTAACCTGAAGTAGCATCAAAATACAGCACTTCTCACCCAGCCATGCAAAAGAAAATGTACTTGGAAGAAATTTGGTTTTCATAGGTCGTGGACCAGAAGGTGGTAAAATAAAGATGAGGCAGGATCTAATTGAATGATGGAATTAACAGAAATCTCTCTTTGGCCTTCCAACTTTGAGTAGATGTACAAACAACAAGCAGATTGCTGAAACTAAAGTAAACATTATTTCAGTGCTTTTCACCTCATATGTCTCAAAGTATCTGTAGGGCAGGGAATTGCAGAGGCTAACTTGTTACCATTGTGTAATATTTGAGATACATGCCCAGATTAAATTTTTATGATGAACATTACCATGCAGTTTTTGTTATTAAACACAAAGGTGCAGGGTGGATGAGGAGACTGCCACCAAATAATGCAGCAAGTAAAAAAACAGGGATTATGTCAGAAGGATACTCAAGTTACATCAATGTTGGTAATGCACATTACAGGCCATTCCACACACAAAACCATTGGCTACAAAAGGTAAAGCATCAATTCCCAGTGCAATGCTAACTTGTTATAACATCATTAATCCATAACTTTGTGTCCCCCCACGGCTTCACACTAAGTTGGCAAGGAAATGACCACGATGGGAAAAAGATGTGTTCCATTCCCAATAGGCACATTTGACATAACCCTTCTATTCTGGAAAATGTTAAAGACTCTCAACCATCAACAATCAACAAGGTTGCATACAGCCTGGCTCACAACATGCACTTGGGTTACATCTCAAACATGTCCCACCTCCCAGGCTTCATCAGCCTAGGATCTTGCTGCAGGAGATACAAAATCAGGTAAGAAATCAAAAGCAAGGTCCAACATGAGTTCACATTAGAAGGATGTGCAGCAACCCTCTTACTTCTTGATGTCGGTTGCCCTCTCTGATGTAGACACTGGCCAGGTTTGTGACTATGAATGCCCACAATTCCTGATGTGTGGTCAGCTGAAATAACAAAAGCAGATTTAGAAGATCTTATCTGGTGCATTATCACACTTGTAACTAGTTGGCATTGAAACAGTTCAATCTCCATTGTTTAGAAGGCAAATGCAGCAGTCAATTATAGGGCAATGTCACATGAAAAGTACTCCACATGGATCAGGCAACAATTTTCCTTGCTGTATCTATGGCTACCACTCCTAATTACTCCAGTCCAATCACTGGAGGTGATGCTGTGCATGAGGGTTCTACTGGAATATAGGACCACAACTACATACATTACGAGAGTTCTCTCTATGAAAATCACCAGCCCGTCAACAACTTTTGCCTATTCTAGTATATACATTGGAACTGAATCTGCCCGTGGAATAACCGGGCTGTGTTGGAAAGTATTTATGGAACATAACTGAGGTAACCGCTTGGCTGGGAGCATTTACTGAATAGCCCTACACAAGTCTGTGGTTGAAATAATTTATTTTAAGCAAAAGTCAATAATCTCACTGCTGTTGAGCTGTTGTGGTAAAGATACTACACTCCATCAAGCCCAAACTCTCAAGGCACCCATCTCCCAAATGATCAACAATATAACTGGCATTTGATTTACACCAGATTCGATAGGTATCACTCATTCAATCCTTACAGTTGTGAAGGGAGATGCACAGAAACACCTACCCGAAGTGCTGTTGTGAACTGTGCCTCAGCATTGTCCATGCAGTTTATGGAGATGCAATACAAACCCTGCAGGAGAGAGAAAAGTTAAGACCGGGAACCACTATGGGAATAGTTTGTTGGCAAAGATGTTCAACCTGCATAAACGCCCCTTGAGTTGGAATTTCCCAGCAGAGGGATGAAGAGTGAATTTACCATAAACGCTATGCAATAAATAACAAACCTGAGCTTCTACTGTTACTGCATTCACTTTCATGTAAACAGGAACAGTTACAAAAACCCCAACTTCTAATGCATGAAAATTCATTTGGTCAGAGGAAATGCACTGCTCCAGCTCATCCCCATTTACCAGGTGTGACAAGATGCTCCAGAAGGGAACGTGGGCAGGTGTCCTGCAAAGTTATGGTCAGTGATTCCTAAGAAGCTCTAGCAGGCCTCTCATGATCTAATCCATTTTCCAATAGACCAAATACTCCCACCTATATTGTATGGATCTTGACCTGGAGAGCAGCGCAGAGACAAGTCAAACTTTAACAACAAACAGCACAATCATTCTGGAAGCCTTCTTTCTCCTGGTTACACGACGGATTGATTAAGAGTTGGCAAACCTCTCAAACTGAACTAGGAAATCAAACAGGTGCGGTTTGAATTAGAACTCCCCCTAGTAACAGTGTAACCTGTCAACATTCATATATGCCACGCTTCACTTGAAATGGGAGGGGGAAAATTATAGGAACTGAGAAATAATGGGGTAAAAACAATTGCTGGAGAACTCAGTGGGTCAAGCAGCATCTGTGGAGGCAAAGGGATGGTGGACCTTTCGGGTCGTGACTCTGTGGTCCTAATGCAGGGTCACGATCTGAAATGGTCGACCATCCTTGTGCCTCCACAGATGCTGCTTGACCGGCTGAGTTCCTCCAGCAGTTTGTTTTCACTCCAAATTCCAGCATCTGCAGTCTTATCTCTAATAAATAACGGCACCTTATCGATTAGCCAGCCATCGTGTTGTTTCATTACTCACCAGTAGTGTGTGTAGCTGGGCAGCATGGTTGGAAAATAACCTGGGAGACTGTTGACACAGTTGGCAGACCTGAGAAATCTGACAAGATACAAAACTGTGAGTGCAATAACCAACTTGTTAGAATCTACATCCAGTCAGGAAGCTAAAACTGGCTGAATGTCATCTGCTTGGAGTGAGAAAGAAAAGGAGACATTTTATAACTACACAGGTAAACTACAGGTGATGGGATGAGATTCATTGAAAATATTGAAAAGAAAGACGCTGTCTTTTTACTGCTAAGGTGAACATATTCAACAATGCTGTTTAAAGCCTCTAAGCAACATCAAATTTGACAACTCCACCTTGGGCACTCAGACTCTCCGCAGCCTGCACTTCCCTCCCCAATCGTCTCATCTTGATTCCTTGAATTTTCTTTTAAACTAAGCTTTTCATCACTAATCTTCTTTCAGTGCAGTGTATCAGAATTAGGATGTTTTGCTACCCTGAAGTCAGTATATAAATTCAAGATGCTCCTGTCCCAGAAAGAGGTTCATTTGAACTAATTCAGGCACCAGAAGTTAACGTTTACCTGTGTCTAACCCAACAAGCTCACTATTCTATGACGTATATTCTGATGCCGTTTAGGGTGTGACAAAGGATACAAACCTCTTGGAGAGCCGTGGCTTTATGACCCGTTACAAGTCGACACATGATGATGTGCTCCAGTAGCATGACTTGAAATGAGGAGAGGATTGGGCTGCAGTCCAGCACTATAAAAAGGAAAAGTATTACACTGATAATGTGAACAGTAAACAATTTATAACCACACTACTGATTAAGAAAGGTATTAAGAAATCCTTTGAGAATTTAGTTTCATACAGCAATTGTGTTTTTAGAGATTGTGTTATGTGCTAAAGTTAATGGCTATTTGGGCCAGAAGGTGATCTCGTAGTGTTCAAGTGACTGATGAGTCTTCTCCAGCACTGTACTCAAATATTATACCATAAAAGAACCAGTACCTATTACTACCCCAATCTTATAAAACATAAAAAGCTACCAGTACTGTACCTGTGCTTATTTCAACCCATGTACATTACTGGTGGGTATAGGTCTACACTACACTATAGGATAACAGTTGTTATAGAGTGTAGACTAGTGTACCCACCAGTAATGTACTCAAATGCTTACATTGATAGACCTGTCCCACCAATATCATGCTCCAGTGTTATACAGTAACAGACCAGTTCCCACCAGTGCTGTACTCCAGTGCTACACAGCGATAGACCCGTCCCCACCAATATTGAACCCCAGTGTTATACAGCAACAGACCCATCCCCACCAGTACTGAATCCCAGTGTTATACAGTGACAGACTTGTCCCCACCAGTACTGGACTCCAGCATTATGCATACAAAGTCGCCATGAATGGTGGGAAATTGGAAGATTGGGAAAACTTTAAAAAGCAACAAAAAAACCACTAGGCAAGCCATAAGGGAAGATAGATTATGAAAGTAAACTAGCTCAAAATATAGAAACAGATAGTAATAGCTGTTTATAAAAGGGGATAAGGGTGGCTAAAGCGAAGGTAGGTCCCTTGGAAGTTGAGAAGGGGGAATTAACATGGGGTAATGTGGAAATGGCTGAGGTCTTGAACGACTAGTGTATGTCAGTCTTCACGGTGGAGGACACATCTAACATGCCAAAGGGAGATGTTATGGATGCAATAGGAAGTGAGAACCTTGATACAATCGCTGTCACT
>JARFYF010000057.1:32053624-32063709 GCA_030265395.1 Rhina ancylostomus | reverse complement strand
GGTCCATACCCCTCTATTCTCATCTAAGCACCTGGCCAAATGCACCAAATGGGTCTAAAGTCACCCTCTGTGAACAGCCACGGTCTCCATCTGGATACCAGGCAGTGACGGCCACCTCAGGTCACACTCCAACTCCATCTCACATGTCCTCAGACAGCTCATCCCAGATCCCAACCGCATGCTGGGTAAATCTTTTCTTCCCTCATGTCTAAAAGGAGCGGGGCTGAACTGAAGAGAGATGAAGCAGAGAGTGTGAAGACCCAGTGAGGAGAGGCAGAGAGAAAAAGAGAGAAGAGCATCAGCCTAAAGTGAAAGGGGGAGGAACAGAGTCTGCACCATAGCAACAACCGTCACAATTTAATAATGAAATTAAGGATAAGTGAGTGAATATAAGTCGGTAACTTTTCCATATAAGAATGAGAAGAAATATCCAATGTTTTCAATGATCTGCAGCTCAGATAAATGGTAGTCAAGCCCCTTCAGTCTATCTGAATGTTATTGACCTTTGTTTAGATTTGCTGGTAAATCATCTGTTCTTGTGGCTAATTCTGTGTATCTGAATCCACTGGTTAACCCATAAATGTTTCAAGAATGATTCTAACTGAAAGTACTTGTGAGGATGTTACATTCAATTGACAACTTCACCAATCAACACATTAAACAGAAGATGATCCAAGAAATGACTAAATATTTTCAAAACTAAGTTGTACTGACAAGACCAGATACAAGTATTGGAGCACAGTAAGCAGCCAACTGACCACAAACTGTGAGTCACCAATAGATAAAGATCAGTCATGAAAGCTTGTACATTTACAGTGTTTAACAAGCTGTGCTGAAGAATTTCACAAAGGCTAGTTTTTGTTGCTTTGCGTGCTTCACTTTCAATGCAATTAATGGATAACTTAATTTGTGTATTGTACTTCTCTTGAGGTATTAAAACAACTGTAGTTGCAATGAATTCAGAACAATGATCTTTTAATTTTAGAAGATTATTTTATGATTTTAGATCTGTCATGTAAGGACAGCATTTGATGAATGAAAACTTATTTTGAAGCAGAATTGAATGAATAATTAAAGGGGAAAATTTGAAGGATACCAATGAAAGGTCAAGAGAGTCAGACTAAATGAATGATAATTCCACACACAAATAATGAACTGTTTCCTTCCAGACACTTCCATATAATATTCAGAATGAAAATTCTAAACTTAATCCTGGTAAACTGTTCAGTTAATAATAAAGTTCAGCAATGACAAGTTACATGGTTTTTGTTCATTAAAGTAACCACAAACATGCCAGATGATCATCATCTTCAAAAAGGCAAAATCTAACCACCTACCACTGACTTTCAATGGTATTACTATCCTTAACATCCTGGGGTTTGTTATTAACCAAAAACTTAGTTGGACCAGCCACATAAACACTGGGGCTACAATAGCAGGTCAGAAGCTGGGTATCCTGCAGAGAGTGACTCACCTCCTGACACCCCAGAGCCTGTCCACCACATACATGGCCTCAGTCAGGAGTGTGATGGAATCCTTTCCATTTCTCTGGATGGAATAATTCTGAAGGAGCCACATTTATTTGGGGCAACACACAAAATGCTGGTGGAACCCAGCGAGTCAGGCAGCATCTATGGAGGGAAATGGATCTCTCTGCTCATCCAGTTCAGATGAAGGGTCTTGATCCAAACTGTTGACTGCCCATTTCCCTCCATAAATGCTGCCTGACCCGCTGAGTACCTCCAGCTTTTTGTGTGTTGCCCCAGCTTCCAGTATGTGCAGTCTCTTGTGTTTACATTTATCGAGGTAACGCAGCTTACCAGACTGGTACCCGATCAACTTCCCTAAACATTCACGGCCTCCACCACCAGCACACAGTGGCCGCAGTGTGCACCATCTACAAAAGGCACTGCAGTTCTTTGCTCAGGCTACTCTGACAACATCTCCAAAACCTGCAGCCTCAGCTACCAGAAGGAACAAGGGCAGCAGGCATATTGGAGCACCACAACTTACAGGTTCTCCTCCAAGTCACACACCATCATGATGTGGAATTATATCACTGTTTCTTCGTAGTTCCTGGGTCTAAGTCCTGGATCTCCCTCCCTACAGCACTGTGGGAGCACCTTCACCAGATCTACTGCAGTGGTTCAGGAAGGTGGCTTAACCCTACCTTCTAAAGGGAGTTAGGAAAGGGCAATAAATGCTGCTCCTGCTGATCCCAAAAATGAATAAATCAAGAGACCAGAGCATACGTGGGAGCCAAGGAACCATTAATATCCAGGTTCACTGACAACTGCCTCTACTGAGCGATACCCGGCGTCCCAGTATGTGGCTATTCTTGCTTCAGAAACGTTAATTCCTGAAGCCAGAGAAACAAAGGACTGCAGATGCTGGAATACCGGTGAAAAAACAACACGACGCTGGAGGAACTCGGCAGGCCAGGCAGCATCCGTGGAGAAAAGCAGATGGTCAAAGGGCCCTGACCCGAAACGTTGACCGCCTGCTTTTCTCCACGGATGCTGCCTGGCCTGCTGAGTTCCTCCAGCATCTTGCTTTTTGTCAATTCCTGAAACCAATTTCTTAAATTACAGCCCCAAGTAATAAATTGATGCATCATTGTTCCTCATTGTTGAACCTGGTGGACAATGAGAAAATGTTATGTGGTTATTGGATGGACATACTCACAGTTCATTAATATTGTTTGGAATGGAAACCATTCAGTTCGGTTCAACATCATTCACTTCAGTTGGATCAGGTTTAAGTAAACGGCTGCCAACTTTCCTGAATTCAGGAAAGAGGTTTTTAATATCTGTTGTTCAATCTGTGAAAGTTTTGGAAAGCTCGATGTGTTTCAGCTCAACAGTCTGGAAGCCATCAAAGAGGACCATAGCTGAATGACTCCATGGAAGGTGAGCAGTGAACTGGCTTGCAAGGTCACTTCTACTTGGTGAACCTCATTCCAGATCCAGGTTGCTGTAGGACTTCACCAGTCTGTTTATTTAATGTGCACCAGAATTACCTGCAGCACCCTCTGTCCCTTGGGCTGCTGCATGAGCTTGCTGAGTAGTCCGTCAACTATTTAACCTAGGACTTGAATTTAAGGAGATTCCCCGAGTACAAGTGATCCAAAAGACGGAAGCAGGGTTTGTGTTTGCCTGTTGCTGGATACTGGGCAGAGACACATCCTCCTCACCGAGGACAGAGGATGATTTATGGTTTTTGGGGGGGTTGGGCCTGAGAAAAAGAACCGAGTTTCAACTCTAAATGCCCCACAGCTATAACTTGCACTATTGCTAATTTCAACTGTTTCCATTCTAAAGGGTTTTCTATTTGATAGATCTCTTGGTTTAAACTATTAGCACAACTTATACTGTTATATTTTAAAGTTTATGGGTATTGTTGTATGTAACTGTTCCTTACTTGCATTTTGCTTAACATGTTGTTTCAGTTCCATGCAGTTGGCTCTCACTCACTGCTTTCAATTTCAATCAAATTAGCATTCTGGCTTTGTTGGTGACGTATTATTGCCTAGCCCTTGTTGCCAGGAGAAGCTGTTGAAGCAGCTGTCCTGGTGGTAATGATCTCTGCACAATGATACTCGGTAGGAAATTGTGAGTATTTTTCCAGTGACCCTGGAAGAATGAATCCAAGTCATTGTGGTGAGCGGTCTGAAGGTGATAGGATTCCCAAGGACATGTTGATCTTGGCGTCTCCTTGCTGCTGGAAGTCTCAAGTCAAAGAATTACTATGCGGGTAGCACAATGAGGATGGGAATCCGTACCACACAGCTGGTGAAGGGAGTGTGCTTTCAGTCCAAGGAATGATGATGCAAACTTCAACATCTGCAGTGCTGAGACTCTGGGGTATCATTGCAGCTGTCACCTTCTCTGAGCGGTGAACATCACATCTCACTGAGGCTGTGATGGTGGAGAGGCTTTGAGTGGCTGAGAAATGAGCAGTTGTGGAAAATTCAATTCCTTTTCTTCCACAGCTACCAAATTGTTTCTGTTACTTCATTTCATTGAGTCTTTTTATACCCACATCTACCTAGTCTGTGTTTACCAGTGGTTGATTGCTGCATCTTGCTCACATTCTCAGTAGTGTGCTGGTTGACGTACACCGGGGATGTACACAGGAAAGGTCGGCCCCTGGGAATAACTAATTCTTGAGCTGGAGCTGAGTGGAAGTGGCAGGAGGTCAGCAGCAAAAGTAATTACATTCAGGCTAAATTATCATTTTTGGCTCGGTAACTGGGCATTGCCTTTGTCACTCAAACTATCTACAGTACTATCTGCTGCCTGGTGATTGAACGTTAATGGCTACTTTACGTACCATTTAAAAACAGAAGAATTGGAAGCAAGAGTGGGCCGCTGAGCTCCTGTGGCCAGCTCTTCCTTCTTCTCTTGGACAGTCCCTTAGGACCAAGACGGATTTACTTCCACTCTGGATTTGAGGTGCCGAGGTGAATGATGAGGGAGCCTCATCCACAGGTGGAGCAGGAGCTGGCTGCTGTCTTGGTCAGGTGAGTGGTTTGGGGTTGGTGAACTCCTTCCACGCGGCTGGTGTGTGGTCCCGATGCACAGGCTCACCCTTCTCAATCCCATCCTGAATGCTCCTCCTCCACCTTGAGAGGTCATGGGTCAGAGGTTCCCAGGAGTCAGTGGGAATGATGCATTTGTGTATGGAGATTGAGCATGTTCCCTCTGTCCCTTCCCACAAAAGAGCTGCAGGATGAAGATGATGCTTGTGTTTGTGCACACACCAAGATTGAGCTCCAAGCCACTGTCAATGCTTTCACCAGAGCTGTGGGTCTTACAATCGAAATCCACAACAGAGAAGGTTCATGGTGAGACGCTACAAACACGTGGACTACTGACCAGGCCTCAGGAGCACGTCTCAGCAAAGGCAGGCATCAACCATGAAACTTTCCAACACCTTCAATGTACGAGAACTGTGGTCAATTAAGGAAAAGGGTATTTGAAGATCAGACCTCAGACCTGACACAAAACTCATGGGCTACCAGAAGCAGTGATCCCTGCCCTCCTGTACGTCTCTGTGACTTGAACTTACCTACAGCAGGCACCTCAAGGCAATGGAAACACACTACCAACACTGTCCCCACAAAATCCTCCAAATTCATTGACGTTGCTTTACTTATCATCCCAGCGTCCAATCCCAGGCCAACATCTCCAACACTGAGGCCCTAATATCTCTCACTTGGCCACAATGAGTAGACCATGTCATTCACATTCCCCACACCACACTCCCGAGAGTGTCTGTCCTGCTGTTCAGTAAGCTGGAGGTTGTGCTGATGATTCTTTCCTGCCAGATCCCCAGAAGACCAAGATGTTATTGTGGCTAAATATCTATCCAGCTTGGCCTTAAATATATACAATGTGATTTGAAGTTGCTTTCAGCTTTCCGAGCCCATTTGTAAATCAGCCTGGCAACACAGTACTGATGCACAACTCCACCTGAAAATGTCTGGAAACATGAGGAGTCCAGGCAGGCACAGGTACAACACAGAGCTTAGGCTGAAGCCAGCCGAGTTTATCATCACCATGTCTGAGCAGAGGGCAACCCAGTCCACACTGGATGGAAGGAACAGGCACTGGACAACTCACAGGCAGAGCAAACAGTGAGGAGCCGACAGGAAGGAACATGCTTTCCAATGGCAACGGTTGCCCAGTGTCAAATACTCAAAAGGCAGTGAGATAAGACAATGCAATCAGTATTAAGCCACACAACAAATGGCAGCTGTGGTGTGGATAGATCCAGAGGAGGAGGGGACCTTGTACTATAGGCTCAGAAACATGTTTCCACGTGGAGGATTTTTGGAATATTTCAATTAACAAACCAGTTGAGACATGTGATTTTTTTTGAAGAGAAATGGATAAGTATTTGAAGGAGAATAATGTAAAGTTAGGATAGAACCATCTGCTCTGCCTTCTGCATTGATTTGTAATTCTGTAGCATCTAGTTCTCTTCATCGTACAACCCTCTGCATTAAATCAGTTAGGAAACTCACCCCATTCCCATGTGGTTACTTTCTGTAGGTACCAGTGAATAATCAGAGAATCTTTCCAAAGCCAATGTTCCCTCTTTGAATGAGCAGTCATTCTAGGTCCCAAGCCCTGGCCTTTTAACCTGTAAACCCAGAGGCAATCACACAAGGACACCAACTCCTGTACATTCCCCTCCAAGTCACAGTTTCAAGTCCACACAGTCCTGGCTTGGAAATATCTCACTGTCCTTTATTGCTGCCGTGTGTAAATCCTGGAACTCACTCCCTAGCAGCACTATGGGAGCACCTTCGCCAGGAGGACTGCAGTGTTCAAGGCAGGGCTTCATCTCCACCTTCTCAAGGGGACTGAGAGATGGATGGTAATTATTGGACTTGCCAGGGAGGCCCAGCTCCTGAAAATGATGAAAAGAAAAAGATCCTTGCCAACGATTTTAAATGTTTACCCACGGCTAGAAGAAATAGTGTATTTCCATCTAATCTGTCTCAAAACTTTAACCAATGTTAAACCCTCACCCTCTGCTTCCTTAATTGATACAATTCTACAGCCATACCAGCACTTTCTAAATTAATCACACTCACAGCACCTTGCTTACAAGCATCCCACGTTGTACTCTGTGGAATACCTGACCGAAAGTTTATATCTATAATAGTTATGATAGAAAATCCTCAGGCACACAAAGAGTTGTACAGCATAGAACTAGGCCCTTTGGCCCACCACGTCCATGGTGACCACTGCACTTCTGAGCTCAATCAAGTCAATCTAACAATTTGCTTTAACAAATTCATGTTGCCTCTTGATTTGCACACTCCTTTCCAGATGAACATTTATTGTGTTCCGGATAACCGTGTCCAATTACAGGCCTGTCACTGAGATCGCATTGACCAGCCATGTTTTCCTGGTTTACCCCCTCCCCCAACTTGGTTAGTGAGATAACATTTGCACCCCAGATACCTGCTGGGACCACTGATGCATTGGTAGAAACTTGAAAGGTTGTGACTAATCCCTCTGCTATTATTTCCTTTGCTTCCTTCAGCCCCGGAGGGTGGGACTGTGACAGCGAGGACACTGTTGCAAGTGCCCACCATGGAACGACCCCTGGGTCTGGTGGAAGGTCAGCAGAAACAGCAGCAACCTACCAAGAGTTGCATCAGACAAGGTGACCTTCCGACCTGTAGTAATGCTAATCCTCGGAGTGTATTTTCTCTAGGTATTGAGAATAATTAGTAGGGCTCCAGGGAACAAGTGAGGAACAGGGCTGGGAGTTACCAGGAACCAGCAAAACCTGATGGGCCTCCCTCAGAATGGTAGCAATTCTCCTGTCTATCCCCATCATGTCCATGACTCTTCCCTTCTCTTCTTTACGTATGCAAAATACATAACTAATAGTTGAATGTATTATCTTCCTCTTCCTGAAGATTGCTGTCTGGTCCTTAATAAGTAAAATGTTTCTCCCCAGTTTCTCACTTAGACCTTCCATAGTCATTAATTGTCTTGGGGCCTGGTTCAGTGTTGCCTGCTAATAATTTCCCATAATCTCCCTTTCCTCCCACATTAATAGTTCCAATTCCTTCCCGTACTTTCGATAATCTTCTGGTTACTGATACAATGGTGCTCTTTCCCTTGTTGGAGCCTGCCTTTGTCTGCTGTATTTAGACTGACACACAGCTCGTGAACTTTGGATACTGTTTCTTACCTCCAAGGTCTGGTTTGTACCTGGATCATCCTTGAGCACCTTGCATTGCGCCTTCCTGATTTTACCTTTTGTTTGCCTTTTCCAATCTGTTTATACGATTCCCTCTTAAATGACTAATTTTACTGTCTTCCTGGTTGAATATTCTTACCTATGATATTTCCTGGTCTCATTCCAAAATTATACTGAACTAAATCATAGCAAAGGTCTGCCAAGTTTCCAAAAGTTCTGGAATATGATTGATTCCCATTTCCTAGCATAACTGCGAGAATAATTGTCTTAAAGACGTAGAGTTATTCCTGTTCTTGTTTTATGTATTCCTGCTGTTACTGTAATCTAAAATCCATGCCTTCTCCCCCAACATGTTTTCCCCTCTGCTCCTCCACAGAAACTCACACTACAGAAGTCTGCCCATTGGCCAGCTTTGGTTACCCTCGTTCTTTGGTAGGGTAATACAAAGCTGATCCCACTGCTCTACTTTCTTCCTGCTGCCCAGAACAACTTCCTTCTCCTCTGGTGCCCATTCCTTAATGATCCTCTTTCCAAAAGACTGTCCTGGGTGAAGCATACCACATCCCAACAGCACCTTGTCCTGAAAGTAGCCTAGTCACTTGAAGCTGTATTTGTGAGTATGAGTCTTTAAATTATTTGCTGTGGCTCAGCCAAATGCACTGTAACTGACTCTGGTAATCTAGGTGTCAGGCCAAGGCGCAAGAATTCAGATGCATCCAGATACCTGGGTCTGGACACTGCCACAGCAGAGATTTGGTTGGATTTCCCAACGAAACTTTCAGATCAGCCACTGTGATTTCCAGAAGTGTAGGTCAGAGTCCAGAAAGAGAGTGGCATGGGGGAGAGGGAAGCAGAGGTCTCTGGCTGCATAGTCAGGTGGCTCAATGGCACAACAAGGTTACTGCCAACAGAGAGTGAAGAGACCCTGCTGGCGTCTCTATGTTCTTAGGATTTTCAGGAGTTCAGCACATCACTGAAGACTGACAAACCTCTACAGATGTACAGTGGGAAGCATTCTGACTGGTTGCATCACGACCTGGTGTGGGAACTCCAATGCACTGGAACACAAGAGGCTACAGAAAGTGGTGGGACTCAGCCAGTTCCATGACGGGTACAGCTCTCCCCACCATCAAGGACATCTACAAGTGGTGATGTCTCAGGAAGGCGACATCCATCATCAGGGACCCCCACCATCCGGGCCGTGCCCTCTTCCCGGTGCTGCCATCAGGCAGGAGGTCCAGGAGCCTGAAGACCCACACCTCAGGGTTCAACAACAGCTTCGTCCCCACTGCCGTCAGGTTCTCGAACCCACCCGGAAAACCCCAGCACTACCTCAGGCTACATTCCTTTTTTCTCTCTCAACTTGGACTAATGTCGTTATGTTGATTTGGTTGTGTGAGTTATGTGCAATTTATGTTAATTTAAGATCATGTTAACTTATCTTTGTAATGTACTGTGCTGCTGCAATAAGCTGATGTTCACAACATTTGTACCTGGGTATGTGTGCTCATGACAACAAACTTGAACTTGACAGAGCACGAGTAAAGAATACTTCCCTTTGCTGCGGAGCCAATCCACCTTCTCTCCCACACCATTCACCCACTTCTCCAAAATGACCCCAAGTAGGTAAAGAACCTGTCACATCCCCTGCCCAGCTCTGCAATTCTTCTTTCACTTGCCCCCTCCTGTGTAGTGGTGTGTGGAGAGACTCAGCCTGTTATTGGTTGATTAATGTCCAATCAGGAGTGATCAGGAAGAGATTTACATTGTTACCTTCAGGAGAGGACGATGAGAGAGGAGTCAGGGGAGGGGCTGTGAGTCACCAGTGGTGATGAGGAAACGTTGGAGATGTTGGGCAGGCCGTGTTATTGCATGAAACTGCTCTCGTGATGTTTCTTCACTTCCTGCTGCTTTGATGAAATCTCCCCTCAGAATAAATTCCTGTATGTAAGCCCAGAATGTGGTTGGAAGGCTGTGACCATTGTGCAGCCCGTTCTCCCAGACCACTCCTCTGTGGTGCAGGCTGGAGAGGCCAGGCAGTCAGCAAAAGGGGATGGACTCCAGGAACCATGTCACCAGCCCTGTTGGGGTGCCCCACCTCAAACCAAGGACCATCACATCTACCCACAACAACATCAGAGCGTGCTCAGGTGTTGAGTGCGGAGAAGGCAGGGCGGTGGGATTGCACTGTGTTGGTCCAACAAGGGCTAGCACAAATGGGCTTGGCTAAATGGCCCCCTTCTGCACAGGTTTCTGTTCAGGTTGGCACAGAGATGAGGGGAAGTGATGGTCAGAGGTGGGAGAGACCACAGGAGGTGGAAGGGAGGTGGGTGGAAGAGGAGGTTGGGGGGGGGGTG
>JARFYF010000057.1:31998739-32009810 GCA_030265395.1 Rhina ancylostomus | reverse complement strand
CTGGTTTGGCTGGATTCACCAAGGGTTTTCAGCAATTGGAATCTTTTAACACCTTGAGATGAGAACAAATAATTATCTCCCCTTTTTAATGTCATTTGCAGTGAATGAGCATTCCATCCTTTCTGCAAATTCAACCCTGATTTAATTGAACTATTGAAAAAATCAAAAATACCAGCTGAGATCTCTTGACTTCACTATGCTAGGACACAACTGATGTAAGCACAAAAATCTAAATCAATGAAATTCAACTAGATCTCTGTAAACCAGAGTACTCCGCATATCCAGAGAAAGAATCCCAAAATTTCATGAAAGACAAACAATTCTTGCTTCTGAAAAGATTCCTCTTGGTCTTCATTCCTTCTCATCATCAAGTATCATAATGGCACTGTTGGATTCACTGAAAATTAATAAAAGCAGCACTCATGATTGAACATTTAAACCATGTGCCACTGTGTATCATTTTATTTGATGCAGTCATCCACTAGAAGGCACTGATAACAATAGAAAGCGCATTGAGAACACAAGATTGTCACAAATTCAAGCTTGTAGATGGACAGTTACAGCATGTAGCAGCACTGAGTTCTCTGCTTGGATGATGGCCACAAAGAATCAGGGATAATGTGAGCAGTTCTGTCGACAGTCTTTCACTCACTCTCTCCATGACCATCAAATTTCTTTCTGTTTCTGCCGCAAGCAAGTAATGGTGGGGAAAAGAGCCCCTGAGAAATTTACTTCCCATCCATGGACATTGTCGTTGCTTCTCAGATCTTCATAAATAAGGTGGCACTAGGGCCTGGCATCTGCAGTATCCTCAGGCTCCTCAATCCAAAGAGCAGCTTGTGTCAAGATCTCCTCCCCCTCCTTGTGGTCCTCATTTACTTTGCTCTTTAGACTTTTGTTCCTTTTTGGAATTTTTCTTATTTTAACTGCTCAACCACATCCTCTGGCCCTGAATGGTAAACCTTCTGCCTAACCATTGGGACTTTGCTGCCAAGCCTCTCCTGGCAGTGAGAACACCATCAGAAAATGCCTGACTGGGTAAAGCAGCAATAAAGGAATATAAGGACTGGCTTCAAGGAATTTTTATCCAAAGAAACCTAGGGCAGAGACTTAGGAGGGAAAAGTCACCGCAATCACAGTCACGCAGAATATCATTTGACACCTAAACTTGGACAGGTTAGTAAAGTGATTCAAATATGAATTACACAAATGGACATGGACTTGGGAGATTCGTTCAAGTCTTGGGAGGGGATACAAAGGTGGAGTAAGTCCTGTAGTCAGTGGGTGGTATTTTTGAGAAGGAAGGTGATGACTGAGGCTTTGAAAGTGGTGGGGGGGGTCAATCCAAGTAGATTAAACTATTTACAAATATCAACCAGGCCAGAAAAGGAGCTTGGATCATTATCACACCAGCAAGAAAGGGAGTGTGTATGGAGAAGGTGTGGTATATGCAGAAAGTGAGCTCACAGAGAGCACATGGGGAAATGGTTGAGAAATCAGAACAGAACCCTGTTATGACCTTGCACCTTATTGTCTACCTGCTCTGCATTTGCTCGGTAGCTGTGACCCAGGGCAGCACGGTAGCATAGCAGTTAGCATAACACTATTACAGCACCAGCAATCCGGGTTCAATTCCAGCCACTGTCTGTAAGGAGTTTGTATGTTCTTCCCAAGTCTGTATGGGTTTCCTCTGAGTGCTCCGGTTTCCTCCCACATTCCAACAACGTACGGGTTAGGAAGTTGTGGGCATGCTATATTACTGCCAGAAGCATGGTGACACTTGCAGGCTGTCCCCAGAACTCTCTACACAAAAGATGTATTTCACTGGGTGTTTCAATGTACATGTGACTAATAAAGATATCTTATCTTTATTTACATTCTGTATTGTTTTACCTTGCACTGTGTTGCATTGATACAAACTGTATGCAAGACTAGTTTTGCATACAAACTGTATGCAAGACTAGTTTTTCACTGTATCTTGGTACAAGTGACAATAATAAACCAATACAGGCATCAAATATTTCTTTGTTTATTGCCTGTGCACTGTAATGTTATTATTCAGTGGCCTATAGACAACTCCCACCAGTGATTTTTCTCTTCGTCTTTGACTCACTGACACAAAAGGGCCAATTCACAGCAGCCAACCCACACATCTTTGGGGTATGGGAGGAAACCGGAGCACCTGGAGGCATTCACAGGAAGAACGTGCAAACTCCTCCAGCCAGCACCCGAAGTCTGGATTGCCCTGTGTGGTAGCAGCTCTACTCGCTACACACTCACTGCTCAGGGGGCATATGTGGACCAAGAAACAGAGCTAACAGGACAAGCTGATGACATGCTGAATATTTCTAACATTTTCAGTTTTTACTTTAGATTCTTCAAACCAGACTTTTGCACTGAATTCCATAATTTCAGATCTTAACCACTTCTCCCAATTTTTTAGACAATAGTGATGAAGGGTCTCAGCCCAAGACATCAACTGTTTATTTCCCTAATGGATGCTGACTGACCTGCTGAGTTCCTCCAGGACTATTTGTGTATTGCTCCAGATTCCAGCATCTGCTGAATCTCTTGTCTCAGTTGCTGATAATGGTTCTGTTGTTGCTTACAACATTGCTAAAATCATCTTTCACAACTATTTGGCTTTTTACCTGGCAGTATTTTCCCTTTAAATTACTTGTTTTCTAACCTTTTACAGATCTTTCATTTTACTCCCTCCCCGGTTGCCCTCCCTCTAGATCTGCTTTAAACCTGTTACATGAGTGACATTTGCCTTTCTGATGAACAGTCAATAGTCTGAAACACTGGGCTAAGTCAAAATGAAGTATGCCCTGAACAAATGCATTATGGAGTCCAACAATGGGCTGAATCCTCCAGATTTCAGACCCTCCACCTTGCAGATTACAGGGCAAAGGGAAAGGTAAGTTATAACTGTTTTAAGTAATTTGCTTTAGTAAAATCAAGTTTTGTGTTTTGATTACATTTTAAAAATCTTTTTAAGAAGTCATAATTTGTTTAAATTATTTGTCACAATTATTTATTTAATAATTTTCAAATGTCTCTGAATGCCAGTTTTTAGTTTGATATTAAATTCAATGACAGCTTTGTTGGAAGGGTAAGCTTTGCCCCACCTATACAGGTATTTATGTCATTATTTGGGTCTCAGTACCTGACTTGAGGATGTGGAAGGCTGCTGAGATAGGCTCTCTATATCCAGCCTGGGTAAGTGCAGATAGTCTAGTCGGTAGGTCGCTCCAGCTTGGTCTGCCCCATTAGCTCTGTCCCTTCCACAAATGCCACCTGACCTGAAGAGCATTCCCAGCATTTTCTGTTGATATTCTAAACAAGTTACTTACTACCTCTATTGCCTTCTGTAGGACACTTAATATGAATTTTCCAGTATAATCATTATAAGGATAGATACAGAACCATGAAACAGAACAAAAAATGTAGAGTCATACCTTCTGGATTCTCAGTTGGAAGAGCTTCACATCTGCTTTCACACTGCTGCATGGCTGTGGGCTTGAGGGACTCTGGACACTCCATGGATGGCTGACCAATGTATGTCAAGCACTGGACCGTCCTCATTTGCTGACCCAGACCACACTGAACAGAACACTGAGGAGAAGAAACAGGATACAGATGTTATTCCAAGCAAGTTGGAAGAAGGGATACATCCATTCAGTAGCCCCACACATCTGGATGCAAGTTGTCAGGAAGTGTCCATTTGGTGGTTCTATAATATACTACACATTAATGCAGAGTACAGTGAAGCATACTCTCCACAGACAAGATGAGTGGCCGTTTTATGTTCTTGGTGAGATTGGTTGATAGTTGAATATCACGTAAGATTTTAGAGAACCACCCTTTATTAAAACAAGTGGGCATAAAAAAACTTTTTTTTAAACATTTCATCCAAAACGGCAAAACTCAAAAAGGTAGCACCACCAGAACTGCACTGGTGTGTTAGCCTCGTCTCTATGCTGGGTTTCTAGATGTGTTTTGATTAATTTTTAAAATCTTTTTAATAATTAATAATTTTGTAAACTCACTTATGTCAATTTAATGATTTTAAGTGTCTCTGTCAGTTTTCAGTTTGATTTTAAATTGAATTACAGCTTTGACAGAAGGCTTTAAACAGCTCAATCCTACAACCTTGTACCAGAGATGAACACATTATTAGCTGAGCTGAGCTTGAGCTGATATTGCTGTGAGGAGGCTGTGGGCAGATAGAGCATCCAGAAAGATGTGGGGCCAGGTTGATCTTAATTGTTGGCATGGTTTTACATTTTAAAACTCAGTCCTGGAATTCTTGGAATTGAGATTGAATCCACACCGATGAGAAACTAAGGTAATGAATCCTTGTATCTTGCAAGAAGTTGGGTAGTTGGGGTGGAGGGTGGATATTGAGAGAAGGTGTAGTGGTGAGGGGTTGCTGAGCCAGTGCAGTTCAGGAAAAGTAGAGGGAAGGCTAGGTATGGGAACACACAAAGGCTGTCTGGGAAAGGGCTCCTTCACTTCCTGGCTCTTAAATATTTTTCACAAATGTAAAATTTTAAGTTTGCCATGACCTCATCTGGCTAGTCCATAGACTCTTCTCAGAACATTGCCGTTGGGTTGGACAGTTTTGGTCTCCTGAATTACTGAGTTAAAATGGCCACACATCTTTGGACTGAGAATCAAGTGCATCAAAGGCAGGATTCAGGAATGGATGCCCATTAAATCTAGGTGCAGACCTGGAGCCTTGCACAGACCTGATAAGAGGAATCACTAAGGCAGTGGTCTTTTGTCACCCTGAACTTCATGCATGTAAATCATGGAACTAATAATTTGGGGCATACAATAACTGGAGAACAGGGCTTTGTGTTAGAGCAGGTTTTCATACTTAAGCTCTTGGTTAACTGGAGTTTCTGGGAAAGGAAAACCACTACAGAGAACAAGATGATATTCTGTTATGTACATTTTTCAACTTGGACATATTATTTATCTATTTCTTGAATGGCTATTTAAACATTAAAATCAAATAATATGAATCATAATGTAACACTTACTGTGACAATCAAATCAATGCTCACATTAAAGCGAAATCTACCATGACAGCCAAAAGAAACAACTTATAAAAACTGTAACATGAACTGAGGAAATGCATAACAAAATAAGAAAACTAAGGAATGTAAAAGTATAATGAAAGCTCATTTTTGAAGTACGTACAATTGCCCATGATGGCACCCAAACAACTCTGGCATAATCTCGATACTTTTTTCTCTATTGCCTACTCAGTGGTTGCTGCATGTATCACTATTTTTAAATTGATATTTCATCTATTGAATATTGTACTTTTTTCCTAATCTGTAACCAGTCCAATCACACTTCTCTGGGAGAGATAACAATAAACACACATCACTGTACTGATTACCGGGCTCCATTCGCCTGCTACCCAGCGAGGCGGCGGACAGCGCTGTAAAGTACACCGCATTCGGATGGGAGGTTTGGAGTTCACAGGGCAACGTGAAGCTGGATATGTCACAGTGTAATCACTGCTTTTGCAAAGTACAATACGGTGGCGGAAACCTATTCCACAGCTTGGTGTGCACTGTTAAAAAAGAAAAAGATTTTAACACTTTGAAACATGGTGCACATTTTGTCACTTTTTTTTTACTGCATGTTGGATGCTACTATCAAGAGAAAAATATCTCATTTCTCTGCAAGGTTTTTGGGGCAGAATTTTTACTTGCCTCATGGATGCTTTTCTGACTTTATCCCAAGTTTTGGGAAAGTAGGATTGATGTGTTCTGGACAGAGACCTATGTCAGGTGTAGAACAATGGGGCATTTGCTTCAGCAGGCAAAGAAGGGACTTGGCAGCAGAGCCTGCCTATAACATTACTTAGATGCCACTAATGCATCTGAGAGCAGATGTGCTCTCACCTGATGTGAGAAACTGCAACTTGTTTAAATGCATTGGCTTGATCACTTGGCTTAAGTTGCTTTAATGACTCAGCCATCTTGTTATCACATTGTAGTTGACTGAACCTGTCCTGCTTTCATTTTAGTGTCATGTGAAATATACATTTAATTAAAAAAACTGAGTGCATTCACCCTATCTATGCCCCTCATGATTTTATACAACTCTATAATATCAGCCCTTATTCTCCTATACTCCATTGAAAAAAGTCCAACTTGCTCAACCTCTCTCCAGAACTCAGTCCCTCGAATCTCAGCAACATCCTCATGAATCTCCTCTGTACTCTTTCCAGCTTAATGACATCTTTCCTGCAGCAGGGTGGCCAGAACTGCACACAATACTCCAAATGCGACTTCACCAACAGCTTGTACAAATTTACAACTCTACAAATTCATAAATTTGACCAAAGTGATCAAAATCAGTAGATAAAATATGGGGTAGCTATGCCTTAGTTTGATTCAGAAATAGGTTTGAGGGGTAAAATGATCTACTTAAGTCCCTTGGAGGGAAATGGAACTGGAGGCAATTGCAAAACAAGCTTGAAACTGATAAGCGGTCAGAAAAAGAGTGGATGATATTTACTGAAGAAATGTTGCATGGAATCTATGAAATGTATTTGAAAAGCTAAGGAAAGAGCAAGACATCTCAGAGTTTAGACAAACTTAGTGCTTAACAACTCCAACTAATGAAAAGTACTCTTGCCTTTAAAAATACATCAACACTATTACAAAGGTGAAGAGATTTGGAAAAGTTTTACAGCCATTCAGCCAATTTATTCCCCCATCTCAGACTGCTGAGATGTGGTTCCAAATATCATTTATGAGTGGGGACAGCCCAAAGTATCTTCAAGATGATTTTTCAATACAACAGAAGAGTCACATGCACATTGTGGGGCAGAGAATGAGGGGAAAAAACATGATGGTTCTGGGTTATACCTCAAATTGTCGAGATTGCATCACAGTTCTATTGCTTCTGCTGTTTAGAACTTTTATTCCAAAATAACCTCTTTTGATTTTCAATTAAATAGCATTGTGCTGCACGTTAGTATTTTATTAACTTCACAGATAAACACTTTTATTTGGACACTTAACATCCAATTAGAATAAAGCACACATTACCTCAGACCAATCGAGAGGAACCCATTCAGGTGGACAGGTGTGGTTATTGCAACTTTCCTTTATTACGGGGCGTTCTTTTGTACAGTAACTATCATCCAGTACTTTTTCCTCAGAGGCAGTGACCTTTTGGACACACATGACATCTCGAGTACGAAGTCCACCATTGCAGGACCTACTACACTCAGACCAGTCACCTACAATCCAGCTGGAAAAGTGTAAAACATAAATGATTTTTTTAGTGATGTATAGATCCATATATATTGACAAGAGACAAAAATAGCAGAAATCAAAACTGAATAAGCAGTAAATAGTCAACAGGTCAGGCGGCATCTGTGGGCAAAGAAACAGAGCTGATGTTTCAGGTTGATAACCTTTCATTGGAACATATTTTTTCTTATGAAAGCTTGACATAGCTGCTGCCTGACCAGCTGAGCATTTACATCACTTTCTGTGGTATTTTGCTTTCATACAAATCATGCATTATTTTTCAAATGCCTGACACAGACATTATCTGGCTTAGATAACTGGTTGGTTGGCATAAATAATATTTTGTGTCTGGAAGTCTATCCCCAGTTGGCAGAGCAGAGCGGAGCATGCTATGAAGTACTGGCTGTACCTTCTACTTCACTGCTGAAATTCAGTTCCACTTAAATCGATGGAACTAAATTTCAGAAGCAGAATAGAGCATGCAGCTGTTCCTACACAGTGTGTGACTGAAGATAGATTCTTTGGCATTGGTTCTTCTGGAGGCACAGCTTTCAGTGGCCAAAGTCGAATCCTTAACTTGTGCATTTTATACATCTGCTTCTGCAACTCATGGGTACTGTGCAGCCAGACTCATTGGGAGAGTGTTAATGACGAGAGAAAATTTAAGTTCTGACTTTAACCTAGAGCAGGAATTGGACAGGTAGGCAAACACTGAAAATCTTGACCATAACGATGAGACACCTAGGGAATTTTAGCGACTACGTCTCATCTTTATGTTACTGGTCAGCTGCCAGAATGGATACGAAAAGAGCAGCGTAGAGCTGGCAGTAGAAATGAAATGTTTGGGGCAGCGATTGAGACAGTAGGAATGGTACTGAGCCATAATCCAGTCCTCATCTGATCATAAAACGGAAGTCACTGAATCAAAGGGGTCACTGCCATCTCCCCAAAGACAATCAAGGATGTGAGATAAATGCAAGTCTTGCCGGTGACACCCACATTCTTTAAATAAATCAACAATGAAGGATGGAGCTGTGGGAGAATCTCACTGTGGGGATAAGGAATTAGAATGAGGAGAGCTCAGAGGAACAAACAACCTGCAGGAGGAACTCAGTGGGTCAGGTAGCACCTGCGGACCAAAATGAAGAGGGTCAAGACCCTTTATCTTAGTCCATATGCTGCTTGACCCACTGGTTGTTTGCTCCAGATTCCAGCATCTGCAGTCTCTAGTATCTCCATAGCACTTAGAGGAAGACAAGCTTCAACTGTCCTTTGGGGTCCAAAGGAATACTTCTGGTCCATTTTGCCTTACAGAGCAGAACAAAATATGTTAAGTACAAGCACCTCTGGCCCCAGATCATCTTCCAATTGCCAACACCTGATAGAAAAGCAGCAACAGCTTCCCTATTTGGACCTTCCATCAAACTACAGCCATTGGCTCTTCATTTGCAGATCTAAAGAAGATTTCCTGTCTTAGGACAAGTAGAACTTGTTAAGGTTGGTCTGTGGAACTGTGCAAGTCAAAGATAAATCTCAGCTACTCAGCTAATTGATTTCTGCTGGGAAAGCAGATTAATTATGCTCACTTAGCTTCAAGTATTTCTATCGACTTTAATTCAAATTAGGTCTGGCAATTACTTGCAAGATCCTCTGCACAAGAATAAGCTACCTCCAACCATTCTGAATAAATAGAAGCACTGTAGTTCATCACACCACAGCTGGGTCTTGGACAGAGCTATTCAATCCTTTCCTTATAGCCCTACAAGTTTTTCAATCAAGTAGTAATCCAATTATCTTTGGATGTTATTACTGAACATGCTTTCACCACTGCTTCAAGTATGAATTTCAGTTCATAACTATTCACTGCACAAAGGGATTCTTATCTTCTGTCTGAAACAGTTAAGAGCAAATTTAGTTTTGAATAAAAATCCTTTGAAACTTTGCAAGGCTAATCATAGTATCAATCAGTAATAAGAATGGTCAAAGTACAGTGTACGTAAGTGTTATGGATCATGATAATTTACTGGTTACTACTTTTTCATGTTCTTTAAAGGAGATCTATCATTATTCCTGAATGAGCTCAAGCTCTGACCAGATGAAATGTTGCTAGTTCCATCAAAGGTACTAGTGTGGCATTGTCAAATTGCTGGTAACATTTTGATTCAAGAGTTGTTTCACTTGATATACTCCCTGTGTTACTTACACTGATGTACACGGCTCTGTGTTGCAAGCACGTTGTTTTTCTGGAAGCTTGCTTTCACTGTTACAGTAATGGGTAGAAACAACAGAATTATCATCCAATTTCTTGCACACAACAGGCTGTTCCTGTATACCTATTCAGAAATGATAAAATTTGGTGATCAGTAAACTTGAATGGTACACTATCATTACTGGAGATCACCTTCTTAAAACCATATAGGTCCAGGTGAATGGTTCTTGTAATTTCTACACAATCTTATCAACAAGTTGCTGAAATTAATCTGAAAAAATTAATGGAGCTGTCCAAAATGGAATGGTTTGGTTTGTGTGCACTTGCTTTAAATTTATTGTGATTGTTACTTTGTTTACTCTTACATATTAAATTCAATAAAAATAAACAGGGATTTTACAATCTGATGGTCTCATGATCTGGTGGCGGGCAGGCAGTGGCAGGAAAGAGGCTTTGCAAACTACTGAGAGTAAATGTGCACAGGAAATGCACAGTCCAGGTATCACTGAAAGCCACCATGCATCATGAGCTTCAAAATTTATATATATTCACATACTAGGACTTTCTCCAGAAAGTTCAGAGATGGTCAGAAATGAAGTGATCAATTTCACTGAATTTTACCTTTTTTTCTTAAGGCAATGAAACTCTGGCATAAACAAATGGTTGGAGCACTAGAAAATTATGTTAGATCTATGTCCACTAGTTTCAGACTCCCCTACCCTGGGAAAAAGACTGTGACTATTCACTATGGAAAGCAAAAGGCAAGTTAAATCCATTTTTGAAAAGAATTTTGCTTTACTTATACATCTTAAAATGTGTACTTTAGTGGTTATATTTTTACTTTATTAATTATTTACTTCAATTTGGATAGGTTTTGAATGTCGCAATGTCAGAGTTACTTAAAGACTGTTAAAGTCACTTTGAACTTTCATAGCTGACAATCCCTGGCTTTACCAGTTGTCAAAGTCTGTCAGGAACATTTCAGGGGCAGGGCATCCACCTTGCACTACCTGGCCGCTATCACTACTGGATTCCAAGGTGAGGAGGGCCAGTGAGAAAGGTCCTTGCAACCGGATGAGGTAAATGGAAATCTCAGAGGTCTTCAATGATGATTCTTGGCAGGGGAATTGAATCTCCCGGTTCAGTCCACAATTAATTAAAATCACTACGTATCATCATTGTCATAGTGTCTGCCCTAGAAATGGTGCCAAGAAAGATTTTGTGGATGTTACCATGGATGGAAAATTATAGTCATATGGGGAGACTGACAAGCCTTAGCTATTTTCTATGGAAGAAAAAAGACTGTGGAGAGCTAACTAAAGTGTATGAAGTTACGAGTGGCCTGGACAGAGTGAACAGAAAGGCCGACATCCCTTCATAGATGGGTTGATAAACAGAGGACATTGACTTAAGTGGAGACACAAGAGACTGTAGATAATGGACTCTGGAGGAAAAAACAAACTGCTGGGAGAACCCAGCAGGTCTGGCAGCATCCGTAGAGGCAGAGGATGGTTGACATTTTGCATAGTGACCTGGCATCAGATGGAGAGTGTAGCAGGGAGATAGCCAGTCC
>JARFYF010000057.1:31836294-31848062 GCA_030265395.1 Rhina ancylostomus | reverse complement strand
AAAACTTGTCTTGCATACCGTTCATACAGATTAATTCATTACACAGTGCATTGAGGTAGTACAAGGTAAAACAATAACAGAATGTAAAGTGTCACAGCTGCAGGGAAAATGCAGTGCAGGTAGACAATAAGGTGCAAGGTCATAATGAGGTAGATTGTGAGGTCAAGAGTCCATTTATCGTACTAAGGAACCGTTCAATAGTCTTATAACAGTAGAATAGAAGCTGACCTTGAATCTGATGGTATGTGCGTTCAGGTTTTGTATCTTCTGTCTGATGGGAGAGGGGAGAAGAGGGAATGTCCAGAGTGGGTGGAGTCTTTAATTGTGCTGGCTGCTTTATTGAGGTAGCAAAAAGTATAGACGGAGTCCTTGGAGGGGAGGCTGGTTTCCCAGATGTGCTGAGCTGTGTCCACAACTCTCTGCAGTTTCTTGCAGTCCCAGGCAAAGCAGTTGCCATACCAAGCTGTGATGCATCCAGATAGGATGCTTTCTATGGTGCATTGATAAGAGTTGGAGAGTGTCAAAGGGGACATGCCAAATTTCTTTTGTCTCCTGAGGAAGTAGAGGCACTGGTGAGCTTTCTTGGCCATGACATCTACATGATTAGACCAGGATTGGCCATTGGTGATGTTCACTCCTAGGAACTTGACGCTCATAATCCTCTCAATCTCAGCACCATTGATTTAGACAGGTGTATGTGCACCGCCCCCTTCCTGAAGTCAATGACAAGCTCCTTTGTTTTGCTGACATTGAGGGAAAGGTTGTTGTCATGACTCCACGTCACTAAGGGCATGTTGTGATAAGGGTGCTGTGAATCTGCAATGGGATACAGGTAGATTGAGTAGTGGGCAAAAGACTAGCAAATAGTGTTTAACGTCAGGGAGTGTGAGGTCATGCACTTTGGTAAGAGAAATCTAAAGGTAGTTTATTTTCTAAATGGAGAGAGATTGCAGGTAAATGAAGTTCAGAGGGATCTCAGTGTTCTAGAATATGAATCACAAAAAACCAGTAGGCAGGTCCAACAAGCAGTTTAAGGAGGCACATGGTATTTTGGCCTTCATTGCAAAGGGTATGGATTTCAGAAATAGGGAGGTTTTGTCGCAATTGTACAGGGTGTTGGTGAGGCCTCACCTGAATACCACACACAGTTGTGGTTTACTGACCTAAAAAACATTGTAACATTGGAGATATAGTAACACTAGAGGCAGTTCAAAGGAGATTAACCAGGCTAATTCCTGGGATGAGAGGGTTATCCCACCAAAAGAAACTAAATAGTTTTAGCCTGTATTTCTTGGAGTCCAAAAGAATGAAGGGTGGTCTTATTACAACATATCATAAGGTGCTTGAGATGGTGGAAGCTGGGATATTTTTACTAGTGGGGAGAGTCTCGAAAATGGGGACAGAATTACAGGATAAGGTGCCGGTCAGTTAAAACTGAGATATGAAGAACTTTCTTCTTGCAGAGGGTGGTGAATCTCTGGAATTCTCTGCTCCGGCAGGTGATGGAAGCTGGATCATTGGAATTATTTAAAGTGGAGATGGATAAATATTTGATGGATTGAGGAACAGGATTGAGGATATGGGGAAATGGCACTGGGGAAATAGAGATTTACCTTTTTTTCAAAAATTAAAACATTCCTTTGGATTTCAAAAATGTTTCTGATTTTTAATTGAATATCTGTTAAATCATAAGAAAGTTATACAAAACTTTAGCTTTCTGTGAAAATATCTCAGTTTTCTTTTTTAACATTTAGGAAAAAAACACAGTAGCAGCTGTTTCTGTTCCTTCACGGTTTATCATATTATAACAGCTGTTCTTGCTCTTAGGTGCTTTTCTACGTGAAATTCATAACAGAAAAGCATAACTACCATATCCTTAAATAAATGTAATCATCTGCTTGACAATTTCTTTCAAAGTTTTCTGGATGAGGTGACATATCCTGTTCCCTTCAACTTCACTACAAGCTGGTACATTTTATAGATACCACATACTCGGAATGCTTTGATGCAATTGAAATATGTCTGAATTAACTGTTGACAGGTAAAAGAAAATCAAGTGGAGGCTCACTTTATGAGACAGCCTGAGGCCTCAAAACATAAAATGTAATGTAAGATATTAAACAATCAAATTTCTGCATTTAAAAAAAATACAGTTTCATTCTTGTTTTTGATTAATGAAAAAATAGTGGTAGAAAATGTTCAGAACATATTTAGGACAACCTGTAGAGAAAAGATAATGCAATGATAAATTAACAGAGTACGCATATTCAAATTTAAGATTTCCCTATTTCTCTGTGAAAGATATCATATGGTACATCACATTGAATATACCTGAATTTCTGTTAAAACGCCATCTCCTGGAATCAAGAGGAATGGTTTCAGATAAGATTAGAAAAGAGTTGTTGAGAATGTTTCAGGCAATATGTACATCTAATTTATTCATTGAAAGACACAAAATGGATACTGATCTTCATCAATTTCTATAGATATCACGGCCTAGATATTTAATGGTGTTGCATCTTTATCCTTTAGATATTAGCAGGATGCCCAAGCCTCCAAAATGACAGGCAAAATGTGCAGGCTAATTACAAGAAAGTGCATTGCCTGTTAGGTTACTACAACAAATCATAAAGAATGCCTAAGGGTGAAATGAACACCGGTCTCTTACCCTGTGCAAATAAATAGTGTAATGCCTGACCTGCTCAGTATTTCCAGCAATTTCTATTTTTATTTTAGGATTCCAGTATCTGTAGGTTTTAGCTTTTTACCTATTTTGTTTGGCTATTAAAATTAGTCTATTAAAATTAGGCCATATATGTAACAAGGTTATGAACTAACTACTCAGGTTGAAAAGTTATTTACAGTAGTGTTGGTATGTAATAAGTATTACTGAGGCATTGGTTACAAGGAAAATGTAATATCATCACAAGAAGAACTTTAAGGCTGATGGAATGAGTGAAATTATGTAGGTTTATAAGTTAGGGAGGGATATTTATCAATTTCAAACATTTTAATTCTTTTATGGTCTTGATCTTCCATACAAGGACATGACAAATAAGAGTATGAGAAGGGCATATGGTCCCTTGAGCCTGCTCCACTATTCCATAATATGGCTGGTTGGTTAGCCAGTTCTCTGTTTATGCTGATATATTACCTATGTTGTGAGAATTGTCTTCCTGTGCATTTTCATGTATCACCTGACTGAACGCCTTCTGAAAATCCAAATACACTACACCTACTGGTTCTCTTTGTCCACTCTACTCATCATATCTTCAAAGAATTCAATATTAAATTTGTCATAAACAATTGCCCTTCCCTAAAACACTTTGACTCTGCTTGATTGTTTTGTGATTTCTGCATTCCTTGATAATGGATTCTGACATTTTGCTGGTAATGGATGTCAGACCAAGTGGGGCTTCCCAATTTGCATCTTCCCAATCCACTGGGATCTTTCCATAATCTAGGGACATTGAAAACAATGAACTTACTAATTTTGCATCCATATCCTTTAGGACCCCAGGATGCAGGCTGTCAGTTCCAGGGCACTTATCAAGTTTTGGTTCCATTAGTTTGCCTTGAATCTTTTCTCAAGTGATTGTTATTGATTTAAATTGTTCTTTGCCTATTGCCATCAGGTTTTCTACTAATAAGATTTATCTGTGAATGAAGTTTAAAAGATTTGTTCATAGCCCTAGCCATTTTCTTATTTCCCATTATTAACTCAGTCTCACCCTCTGAGGGACCAAGTTACTTTTCCTTTTTTATATACTTATAGAAACTATTATTAACTATTTTTGTATTTATTGATAGCATACCTTCCTAATCTGTTTTCTCTATTTTTTAAAATCTCTTCAACCTCAATCAGCCCCACAAAATCTCGTCCCCTTCAAGAAATTTTGCTTTCTCCCAGCCTTGAATATACCTAATGATGGAGAATTAACAACCCCCAGATAGAAATTCTAAAAATTTGCCACCCTCTGTATAAGTTAGTTAAAATTTTATCTAGAAAAGTATAAAAATGTTAGTACAACATATTAGTCAGGAGAAGGACAACACAAAATAAGAGTTGTCTTACTGTGGAGACTAATCGCTGTTAAAAAATACTGCATAAGTTGCTTAAAATCATTAAAATAATTTCAATTTTGTTTGCAACTTTTAAACATCTCAGCAGCATCATCTAATTAAAAAAACAATCAGGCCTAAGTGCCATAAGGTTTAGGAAAATAAAATTTCTACAGCAAAATTACAGCTTAAACACTTTACTGCAGTAATGATTTGAAATCATCCATCAGTTGATCTTTGTAAGTTATTTTGTGTTTCAATTTCTTTTACAGTTTATTCTGAAACTTTAGGTTTAATACAAATCTAAGGAAAACTTATTGGAGCATTTAAACATTAGTGATTTTGAATAATTAAATATAAGAACTGATTAAAAGCCAAGTTCCTGAAAAATATTACATTAATTTGTAATTTTCTGATAATAATTTACTCATGTTTATTGAGTTACCGGTTATAAAGGCAAAATATAATTATTTTCCAGTAATAATGCAAAATAATGCTTGCCAGTATTAAAACACAAATGCTTATAACCTTGTGAACATTATTATCCGCAAGAGAAAGTTTTACTGGACTTCAGTCAGTCCAAGTATGTAAACCATTTAAATTTATGTTGAAGTATGAATATGATTTACTGCTGTCATTAAGTATTAGCTATATAGTTATAAATTGATGTGCCTACACTGATGTTTTTCTTTATGTTTTTCTTTCAGAGAAGATGTGATAATTCCAGCCTGTTATCACTGACAGGCAAAATGTACAATATTGTATTAACACAAAGCAAATGGCATTGAAAAAAGACAAAGAATCTAAATATGTGTTTGTCCTAGAAGCCTAGTTCCAAGAATCAAGTGAAGTGTACACACAAAAAAAGAAATAGTTGGGCTTATGCTTGTCAGGTACGTCTTTAGAAATTAAAATAAAATGCAAATTTGACAGAAAGACTGTGGTGACAAAGAAACAAAATTATAACAAACTTTAATATTGATAACTCCATTAATTACAATCTCCTAAACTCAGTCATAATCTAATAATTAATGGAAATTAAATGAGAATCAAAAGTGAAAAAGAATAAAGAAAGTGGAAGAAGGGTAAACAATAAGGGAGCATCATTTGAGCCGATCATCAAATCATATAATCACAAATACATCCACCAACTTCTTCATCGCAGGAATAAAGTTGGGGTTAGAGTTTAAATATTTTTATTATAAATCTCTATGCATTCTCATTTTGAACCAAAGATAGTCATTTAAAAGAAACACAGTTCATAGGCTGCATGGATCTCTTGTTTAAGCTAAAATAATTTTCTTTCTCAAGAACATAAATGGCAGAATTAATTATCAGATTAGTTTTAGCCTGCTGTACCCTACTTAAGGTGAAAACTAATAAAAACGTGTCAAATTGCCAACATGTCACAGAAGCAGAAACCCAGCCAAAAAGAGAATGATCATGAGATCTTAATTACACCATTTATTCTGCTCACTGTATGCTGTATTGTTTAGTTTCATAACTGTGCCCATCTTGTTTCTTTATCCATTAAATATGTTACATTTGTAATAAAGTGACGGAAAATATGTTTGATCACATGGATTGTTTTGGATTCTTTTAACATTTTCAAATGAGGCATCCATTGACTGAAGTTATTTTATACAAATTGGGACTTTGTTGATGCCATAGTTTACTCTGGAGATGCAAACAACTTGATAAAAGAACTGCATATAAGCGCAGTGCGCACATGGCAAAATGGTGGAAAATGCTATGAAACCTGTTTACTAGATAAGATCATGCAGATGTGTCTCAATATTTCTACTTTAAGGGTATTCCTCTACGAAATCAATTCCAAAATTAGTTTCTTATTTTGTACCACCACATATATATCATCACAGATATTTTATCAAGTGACAACTGTTTTGATGACGATTGCATTGTTTCCAGGAGAATGATGATTTAGGGAAGTTAATATCAGTATGATTTATCAAATTAATGTTGTGAAAAAATGTACAACTTGGAATACAGAATTATTGTTTTCAGGAACAACAAGAAAGAAAAGCAAATATTAGCAAAAGTAGTAGTATGAAAATAGTTATACATGTCAGAAAAAAATAAAGCAGCATACGTTTGTTCTCTCTGTTGTCAACATCAATTTTATCTCATAAATTGTTTTAAGGGGGTTAAACTTTTCAGAAACAATTAGCTGTGTTTGATTCTTTATATTAAAATTCACATAGATGGTTGAAAAATAATTATTTGTGGAAGAATATAAACTCTGCAGAGCTGCAAATTAAGAGCCATTAGTATTTGTGTTTTTCTGACATTTTTATTCATTTTCTGTTTAACTGATGTGTGATAGCAGGATTGCCTTTATGGATTTTTTTTTAGAAGGATTCAAATTTATGTCATTTTAACATGCATTTTTTTAAATACCATCTTCCTGCAAAGCACTTTTCTAACCATTAATCACATTTTTTAAAATCCAACAATTACCTTACATAAATACTAGATTTTTCCATTGAGTTGATCTCAATAGAATTACTCAGTGATTTCTACCAGTTTATTTTAACAGAATATATAATTTTTTTAAAAGTAAAAGATATGAACTGAAAATTTCTGTAGCTTACTTTATTCATGAAAAGGAACTGCTTCTGGCTGGTAACGCTGTAAGACATGTTTTCACAATTGAGATCATTGCTTGCGTACTATGTGTTGTTGGATTGCATGGCACACCCCAGTTTCAGTTATAGCTAGTTTTGTGTATTCAATATTTCTATATAAGCAAATGTCTACACTTTTTAAAATAAAAATTAGAATGTATTAATAAAAACATTAAAAACTTAATAGGTTTTCAAGAATCGCTTTCACTAGAAATGTGATATAGTTTTTTACGTTCTAGATGGATATGTATTTCTGGTAATTTCAGTTTTTATTTCAAAGAGGCAGCAACTGAAGTATATGTCATTGTATTAACATATTAGCATTTTTCTTCCTAAATCTATATTTAGTTAAATAATAGCTTATGAAGTTGATTTTGCTTGAACATCAATCCCAACAGGCTTGCTGTATCAGAGTACCATGCAAAAGAAAGGTGCAAGAACCAGAGCAGTGGAGAAAATTATGCTTGCTGTTTTTAAATGAGAAAGAAAATTTTATTGATTTTTTTCAGATATTAAAGATACATTCAACCTTCATCTATCAATTCAGGGTCATTAACAAATTACAAGCAACAATCTGCTATTCAGCATATGTAAAATTATTTCATTTTATGGTTTTGGATCATCTGTAAATGTATTTTTAAAACTTCTAAGTAATGCATATGAACAATAATGGACAGGAGAAATACTTATGCTACATTCAGCCTGTCCAACACATGTGAAACAATATATACACCACCATATGTATTCCCAGAAGAGACAAATAAAAACTAAGGACAATTAAATAAAAAAGGGAAAGAGGAATTTATTTTGCTTCCAAAAGTAATCCAAGAGATCACTTTGACATTCATAATGCAATTTAGTATATCATAAGCAGAGGCAGGTTCAGCTCTTGTCCAAAACAATTCAGGAAAAGCATTATTGTATCTGTCTACATTTCAATTAACAGATGAAATTAATTGGTGTGGTCCAATTTGCCAAAATGACACTGACAATGTATTTTGACTTTATTCAAAACACAGGAAAGAAATATATATGAGAGTTAGTTTACTGAACTTTTGGCAAATAGCTACATTAAAATTCCAAAAGAAATTCTTCTCCAATGAGAAAGGCAATGTAAGCTTATGATGCATGAAAGCCAATACATATTCTGTAAAAGTTTGTTGCAGCCGAGAAAGTCAAGTGAAAGTTACACAAATGCCTCAGCACGGATTTGATGTTTTTTGCCAGAGGTGAAGTCATATCTGAAAAATGGCATGGTATATCTCTGTAGAATTTTATCAGTGCAATGGAAAAATATTGGGTTGTTGAAATACCATGAACACAACGTGTTTTGTTGTGTAGGGCACAGGTAAATTATTGTAAGCCCCAATTACTAGATAGTGAGCTCTCTAGTCCTAAGTAGCTCATTTCATTCCATCAGATAAATAATTCATAATTTCAGATTTAATTTTAAAAGAAGTATTTGAATTATTTCAGATTCTATTTTACTGTTATTTCTCAACCTTAAATTTTCATTCTTCAAAATATTTAAAATATTAGCCAAAACTTCCTTCCTCTGTGTTCTCATTCTCTGTCATCATTTAGAGTCATAGAACATGGAAACAGGCCCTTCGGCCCAGTTGATCTATGCCGACCAAATGCCAATCAAAGCTAGTCCCATTTGACCCTTATCCTAAACCTTTTCTATTCATACACCTGTCCAACTGTCTTTTAAAAGTTATTATTGTACCTACCTCAACCACTTCTTCTGGCAGCTCATTCCATATATGTACCACCCTCTGTGTAAAAACATTGCCCCTTAAGTTTCTATTATATCCTTCTCCTTTCATCTAAAATCTATGCCCTCTAGTTCTTAATTCCCCAGTATTTCACAGCTTTTATAAGAAGAGACTATGTTCTCCCTCCCTAACTTCCCCTATTAACCTATCAGCCAGATGACCTTGTTTGCAATTTATCGTCACAATAACCCTGGTTTCACCCTATCCGAGATACCCCCTTTGTCCTACCCATCAGTTCCCCATCCTCCCTGCAGCTTGACTCTAACACCTTGACCTAAAACATTACCTCTGTTTCTCTTTCCACAGGATGATTTTGACCAGTTGACTGTTGCTGTTTTCATTGTAAATTTTCCTTCCTGGATTTCTGACTGAGAATTTTTCGGAGTAAATGACTGCTCTCCCAGCTTGAATAGTTACCAGGATCACATTGAACTGATGTCCAACAGCAACCAACATTGGAAAGGTCCATACCACAAAGATTGCTGGATGCTTTTTCACTGGTGAGCATTATCACATCATTGCTGACTGCTAATCTGACTGCTAATAGTATATGATACACAGTAATAGCTAACCAATGGAAGTAGCAAATTCCATCTGCAATACCCACATGAGGTTCTTTGCCCTAGCTACTACAGCTGACATCTTGTTTGGTTGCTTCATAAAATTATATTTTAAAAGTTAGAGGCAAATTTCAGAAGCTTCAGTCAGTTAAGTTTTTAATAAATGTTTTGTCTTAAAACAGAAGCAGACGATGTGTATACATCTGTGAATGGTGCTGATAATAATTATGCACATTCTCAAAGCAGGACTTGGATTTACACAGCATGCTATACAAACCAGGGTATGCACAGCCAATGAAGTCCATTTATCATATTGATCTTTGTGGATTGACACAAGTGGCAATATGATAATGATCAGATATTCTGCATTGAAACTAAAACTGAAGTGCTGGAAGAACTCAGCCAGTCAAGCAGCATCTATGGGAAGAGAAAGCAGTCAATGATTCGGGTTTGTTTTCCAGATAATCTGCATTATTGGGATTTTGATTGAAGTTAAATATAGGCTAGGACCCTGGGCTAGAAACCCGACTAAAATGAATTTATAATTTCTTTATGCCATCTGAAAGAGAATAAAATAGAATGACCATGAACAAAAGAAATATAAATAAAGATGGAAAACTAAAAAAACACTGTATATTTTTGATAAACGTGGTGGAGAGAAGTTTGGTTGAGGAAAGAGTTTAGGAAAGGTTTTCATCCCTTTCTCACTTACTTGAACACTAAAAGTAAACCATGGCCCTTTAACTATTATTCTGCTTCTGGCAATTATAGGAACATATTATTAGGGACAGGGATAGGCCACTCAGCCCCTTGAGCATTTAATAAGATCATGCTTGATCTGATTTTAGCCTCAGCTCTGCATTCCTGTCTACCTGTGGTAAACTTTCACCCCCAAGCTTATTGAGTGTCTATTTACCTTTGCCTTAAAGTTATTTGAAGACTTTCTTTCCACTGCTCTTTGAAAATGAGGTCCAAAAGTTCATGGTCTACTAAAAGAAAAAAAATTCACATCAGCTCTGACTTAAGTGGGAGCGTCCTTATTTTTAAACAGTGATTCCCTGGTTCTCTTATTTTTGGAGCTGGAAATTGTGGGATACCAGATTTCTCCAGCAGTAGCACTCATTTTGTATGTGGTACTGCCAGTGGGAAAAACATCTGTGAGAAGTAGGGCCTCTTATCATGCCAGATAGACAGTAAGTCCTGGACATCATTGGCATCACAATACAACATTGGCTAATGCAGGTTACATAGTTGTACAGAGTGTACAGTAATGTCAATACTAAATTACAGTTATACAGGATATTAATTGTGCATTTTGTAGATCAATGCATGCTGTGCAGCTACTTGAAGTGTACCAATCCAGGCAAGTGGAGTGTATTCCATTACACTCCTGCTTGAGGCATGTACGTGGAAAGGCTTTGAGGTCTCAGGAGGTGAGTCAAGGTGTTTATGTGTCGGGTCCAGTTGAAAGTGGGAAAGTCAACAATGGCAATGCCCTTTGTTGTCAAGAATAAGTGATAAGATTCTCTTTTTGGAGAAGGTTATAGCTTGCTGTTCTTGTGCCATAAACATTACTTGCCTGAATATTTAAGTCTTGCTGCCCGCAGTCTTAGACTGGTTTACTTGCTGAGTAACAATGAATGGAATTGAACAATATATAACCATTAGCAAACAACCCCACTTCAGATCTCATAATGGAAGGAAGATCACTGATTTACTAGCTAAAGATCACTGGGCCTAGGACACTGTCTTGAGGAACTCCTGCAGTGATGTGAAAATCAAAAAAAAGCCACAGATGCTGGAAACCTGAAAGAAAATCAGAAAATGGTGGAAACACTTGGCAGTCAGACAGCATCCATGGAAAGAGAAACAGAGTTAATGCTTCAGACTAAAGACCCTTCTTCAGAACTGGGAAAAGGGAAGAAAAGTTATTTTTATGTTGCAGAGAATGTGTAGGAGTGATGGATGGGACAAATGGAATATCTGTGATTGGATGAGAGAGAGAAACAGAAGACAGACATGAGGCAGTCAGACAGAAATAATACAAAGGAAGGCAATTCTGCATAATGTGGGGACATGTCCTGCAAGCTCACTAGGGTCCTGGCAAATTGCATAATGGATTGTGGGCAAGGGCTTTAAACCAAACAGTAAGGGGTGGGTTCAACAGATTGGAAAAATATGGATAAAGTAAAAGGGAAGGAGGGTGCAGGAGAGGTTACTGAAGTCTCCAGATTAAAAAAAAGACAGAATGTTTAGAAGGGGATAAGATTTTAACTTCAGGAAACATGGAGACAAATTTGAGAAGAGGAGTGATGAATACAGGACTTAAGATGTTATATTTGAATGCATGCAGTATATGAAACAAGGTAGATGAGCTTGTAGTGAACTTAGAAATTGGCAAGTACGATGTTGTGGGCATCACAGAGTCGTGTCTGAAAGAAGATCACAGCTGGGACCTAAACATCCAAGGATACACATCCTATCGAAAAGAGAGGCAGGTGGGCAGAGGGGATGGGGTGGCTCTTTTGGTAAAACTGAAATCAAATCCTTAGCAAGAATTGACGTAGGATCAGAAAATGTAGAATCCTTGTGGGTAGAGTTAAGGAACTGCAAGGGTAAAAAAAACCTGCTGAGATGTATATACAGACCTTGGATAGTAGCCAGAATGTGGGGTAGAGATTGAAACATGTAAAAGAGACAATGTTACGGTGGTCATGGGGGAC